>JAIKVD010000425.1:0-19872 GCA_024679075.1 Phytophthora uliginosa
GGCCAGCGCGCACATCCAGGTGCTCAAGCTCTCGACGATCCTGCGGGAGGTGCAGCGGCTGCGGCTGCACCAGTCGCAGGCCGCGGCCTCGGAGCAGAGCCAGCTGCCCATTGAGGTGGAGATCTTCCCGTCGCTGCGGGTCGTTGAGGCCCTCAACACGGAGGTCAGGAGCCTGCGGAACGTGCACTTCTTCGCTGGGCAGCTCCGGGAGCTGCACATTGAGCACACGCACGTGCCGACGTTGAGGCGGCTGCTGGAGAGGACCAGCAGAAGCCCTGGAGAAAACTGGTGAAGCTGCAGATGAACTGCTGCGTGCTCGAAGAGGTGGACGAGTCGGTGAACTTGCTGCGAGCGGTGCGGACGCTGGACTTGGGCTGGAACCAGATCGACAAGTTTGATGCGAGCGTGACGACGACGTCGCTGGAGGTGCTGAACTTGTGCCACAACCAGCTGAAAGTGGTGCCGCCCATCCAGGCGTTGCGCACGTTGAGAGAGCTGGATCTCGCGGTGAACCGCATCACGTCGTTGAAAGGGCTCGAGAAGCTCACCGCGCTAGAGCGACTGGATGTATCGCATAACTTGATCGATGATTTTACGGAAGTGGAACTGCTCATGAGGCTGCCGCGACTTACGTACGTGACGATGGAGTTTAATCCGATCGCTCGGCGGCCAGACTACCGCCGAGAGGTGCTCTTCTACTTGGGCGAGCCAATCGAGCTGGACGGTCGGCGCTGGAGCGATTCTGAGGTCAGCAGCATGAAAAATAGGCGCATGCTACTGATGCTGGAGGGAGACAAGGAACGCGGTGTTGTCGAGAGTACCATCTGGGGACAGGCTGCGGAGACCCCGGCATACCCCAAAGTGCGAGTCCAGAGTGGGATCGTAGTGAAGAACCCGAAGCTTGTCCTGGGATACCCACCGTTGCCTCGATCTCACAATGCTCCTGCTCACTACGTGGAAATACAGAACCCGCCGTCAACATTGCCTACAAGAAACAAGCACTCTATTAGCGGTCTTGAAATCACAGAGAATGAAGACAAGGCCGTCAGAAACAACGAAAGTTCTCAAAGTATTCGGCCGCCAGCCCGATCTGTGGATGAGTACTTCAGAACTAAGCGCGATGTCATCGTAACCAAAGAGAAAAGCGAGCGGAAAGAGAGCGAAGATCAGGTTATAACGAGCGGTACGTTACGTGTATCACTTCTCCAGGTGCTGTAAATTACCTCACTACTAACGATAACCGGGTGATCTGCAGAGGAGGATGACAGCGATGACTCCACACCAGGCAAACGCCGAACGCGCAGTCGCAAGTATACGGCAAGTGATTTCATGCGCGACTTTGAAGAGGAGGAGCTGCTCATTAGAGAAGGCAATGATATTGACACTGTGGACGTCCTCGTTGCGCGCTCCACTTCGCAGAGTCAGCTGTCGTCGCCACAGGTACGTACTCGTTGAAGGATGTTATCGTGCTGAAGCGTTTGCTAAATAGCGAACTGATATGCATGCTTGATTTTAACATCATAGAAACCTGGTCGAAGCATCAGCGTCCGAGTACTCCTAAGTGCTAAAGAAGCAGCTGAGCTTGACCTTCATTTTGGAATTGATGGTGTTCCAGCGAACGTAGAGATCAAGGTAAGCGATAAAATATCCCGTGAACACCTTCAGCACTAACACAGTTTAAACATTTTTTATCCCTGCAGCCTCGCGAATTAATTGAGCGATTTACTGTCAGCGACGGTAAGGATCCGATAATCATCACTCGGTGGCTCCCAGATGTCGTCGCTGTTGGCACATCAATTCATTCGAGTCGAGCTAAGATTATTACGATAAAGCTACGACCGCGTGGGGCATCAAGTGTGGTTGACGCAGCATATCAATTTGACGTGGTTGCGTCGATGGAGACTCTGCTTTCATCCCTCGTGGCCCGCCTGTACCAACAGTTCAAGGGTCGAGTCGTGATTTTCAACTGTGCCAACTGTGGAGCTCTATCGTTGCTCACACCCAAATATCCCGAGCGAGCAGAGATTGATGAAGCATTGATGGTGTACTCGTGCTTACTATGTTCGAGCTGCAATGTGCGCGAAACTTCGCTTAAGAAGCTGGTGACGATCTGTGCCAACGAGGGAATTACTATCCCAAGCAGTATTCCATTAGCTCCACCACCGTGGGAAACTATTACCGAAGGCTTTTACATCGAGGAACCTGCAGCTACGGACGTGTCTTCTGGTGCTGGTATGCACGAATGCATAATGATTTCCTGTAATGGCATTCGTGAAGTCGCAGCACCATCCTTGGAGCATCTAAGTGCAGGTGACACTCGCGAAGTGCACAGCGATGAATGGAACGATGCCATTGTGCACGCCATGACGGCGGCGATGCGGTGAAAGCTCTGTTTTAATGCAAAAAAGGTTACCGGTAGTTACTTCGAAGTACATTTTTTAAATGTGATTTTCGTTGGTATCCATGTAGTGTCTACTCTAGTTTATGTGCGTGTCGAGTTCCTGCCATGGTGACTTGGAAAGGGAGCAAGCAGTAAGAGCAGCAGAAATTCTGTGACCAGCAGCACTACTCCGTCGAAGATGAACTTGGGAGCGAAGATGGCCCACACCATCAGGTGTCTTCGCTGCAGCGCGACAAACAGTGTTGACACCAAAGCATTGAGAGAGAAATAGACCGAGAATGCAAGGGGTAATCTCTCTCCGCAAAACTGAGATTGGTGTCTGCTCAAGACCAGCCAAGGTAGCGCCAGCACTGTCAGCGCGAAGCAACCGAACGTGTTCAGGCCCAGTAGGGCTCCTGCGGCGTAGAAATTGAAGATGTCGAAGCCCACGAACCCTGCAGCGTTTTGCAAGCTCGTAAACGTGTTTGCATGACCCGTTGTGAAGAATGATTGGTATGAACAAGAAGCCCAAAGCAGAATCCAAGGTGTGATGCTCCCAAATACTGCTGGGGCGTGGGATCGGCGGCAAGTGACAATAAACGCAAAGCTTAGACACTGTACCACGAGGCACAGCACCGACAGCGGTGATGTGGGTCCAAGAACCAGCATAAACGCTGGGACGAGTAGCCACATTAAGAGCAGGTGGTCGCTCGTCAGGTTTCCATCGGAAGTCTCCCGTCTTACTTGCCGCACGATGTAGCAAACTAGACTCCCCAAGAAATTCAAATAAACCAAACGGGGAAGCCACAGTCTCCAGAACGGCACCTCGATTGGTGATGCTGCCCAGAAGATAGCGCACACGCAGTAGCTTACGACCGACGATGCCAGCATGCATTTCCCCATCAATGACAACGGGCGTCCCGTGAATTGAGCAACCTTCAATGGAGACCCAACAGCAAGAATTAAAGTAGCAGCGAGGGGGGCAAACGTTACCCCTAGTGTCGTAGATGCCTTGATAATGTTAGGTGGTTCCAGTGCGCTGCTTACTCGAGTAGCGCAGAGGAACATCAGCGCAGCAACCGTAGCGGCATTTCTGCTGATGCCCAAACATTGTGCGCTACCAAGCAAGAAGAACCCGGTGGTTGCTGACAGAAATTGCATGACACTGCCCTCAGCCACGATATAGCTATTGGACAGTAGCGCCAGCGCATGAAGTACCACGACTGCAGTGGCAACCATCCCCACCGCAGATATTGAAGATAGCAATGGTCTGATGCTCATCCAAGAGCTTCCCGTAGTTGGTTGAGCAGTAATTTTGCGTTGAATCGACAGCAGCCAAGTCAAACCAGCCAAACCAGTGCACGAAGCTCCTACCAGCGCTCGTGACAGCGGGGCGGCTGGGAGCAACGGCAAGTTAACGCTTGCAGGACAGATGAAGAGCAGGCCACCCATGGTAGCGACAACGCCGAGAGACCTCCACGATTCGCTCACTGAACTTGCATTCGCAGGTCCTCCGGTAAATGCAATGCCCACGATAAAGGACCACGCAAGAAGCGCCATTCCCCAACCCATACTGCACAAATCGAACTGCGTCCAGATGGAACGTCCCAGTGATAAAGCTTCGCGTAGGTAATTCTGCTGCTGTTTTGCCAAGTCTTCATGAAGGCGCAGTAGCAGTGGAATGTCTGCTTTCGAGTAGGCGGAGCTTGTTTTGCTTCCGTGCAATCCTTCCAGTTGCTTCTCGAGATTCTTAATGTCAACGAAAAGCTTCTCAAGATGATCATACGCTCGCTCCGGCAGTTTGGATTCCGAGGAGTATCTAAAGAGATAGCGCCGCACCTGATCAAGGTTCAAACGCAAAGCACGATTCAGCGACTGGAAGGCGGCCATCGCACTACTTTCTTCACCTCCGACTGCTGTCTGCGTTTTTGATGCTGGTACAAAAAACAATGACGGAATGACGCTGCCAAGGTTACCAAACGGAATAGGCAAGCCACTCAGCAGTGCTAATGTCGGGACGAGATCAACTTGAGGTACCTCGCGTGAGCTGTCGATTATTCTCTCAGCATACTCTCGGAGCTCATTATCAGCCCTGCCTCCCGTAGCGACAAGTGATGCCTTGCTATACAGGAATAAGGCAGCTCCTGTCTCGTCGTCACTGGCACCTCCGTGGTTCCCATCAGCCGACATGCCGTGGTCTCCCAGCACAGCCAGGAGCACGTCCTCCCCATCTGGCATATCCTTCAGCTCCTGCAGCAACTTTTTCAGTACGCCATTCATCTCATCCAGTTTCTCAGCCATAAAAACGGAACTTGGGCCATGGGTATGCCCAACATGGTCCACTCCTAAGAAGTGTGCAATCAACAAATCCCAGTCAGGCTTGTGCAGTTCAGGAAACAAGTGAGTCGTCACCCCGCGATCCACTGAGTGCAGATCCTTGACATTGAACGAGTCAAAGGCGAATTTTCTCGTGAACTCCCGAGCATACAGCGCGTCCCACGTGTCGTCTCCCATGAACACGACCCCGCGGTGTTGCGCGCGCAGTTGGCGCAACAAATTGTCCTCAACAATCTGGCTGCTAGCTGCCATGTTGTCCTTGATATCCAGGAACGTCGGAAGCGACCCGGTCGTCAGTCCCTTGAGTCTTTGCATGGTCATCGTGGGCGGATCGGCCACGAACTTGAGCAGCAGCGCGTGCTCTGGCTCGCTAGCCAGCGTATCATTGAGAACTGGCAGTCGGTCGCTGTAGAACGCGGACCGCTGCGTACTCTGTCCAGCAGCCGCAAAGTCGAATCGAAGTGCGTCAATCACTACGAACACGACGCGACGGAAGCGCCGAGGCATCCAGCAGCCTTCGGTAGCAGCGTCGTCGGAGCCTCGCACGTCTTCATGGACGCCACGGAGGTGCGTTGGGTTGGAGTTGGCTTCTGAGGGAGTCGCTTGGCAGCTGCTGAGGTCCGACACTTCGAAGCGGGTCAGGAAGAAGCCTGTGGTGAACAAATACAGCGCCGCCGCATGCAGCGCGAGGAACGCTGCGAGCACGCGATGACCCATGACGACGCGAGTCCAATTAATGAGTCGAGTTTTTGTCCAATCGTAACTGCGCTGACGTACGTGGACTGTTCGAGCATGGATCAGAGCACCACCACGCGACGATAGAAGACTTTCAAGGCAAATATGAATATATGCAATCATGTAGATGAACGGACTAAACCTTGCGTTGTTTAGGCGTCTGCCCAACCTTCGGCGTTGTGCAGCCGCACGTCGGCGTCCATGTTGGGCGAGTTCTGGATGGCGTACAGCAGCTTGGTACGCAGCACCTCCTTGCTCGTGTAGGCTGGAAGCCGCAGCGCGAAGAAGCATGTCTGTGCGTGAGGCAGATACAGGTCCGGCTGACCCATAGCGCCCGGATCGTGCGCGGCCTGCAGCTTGAAGTTCATGGGGAAGTCCTTGGCGCTGTTGGGCATGCGGCTGCGCGCCCACACGAAGCGCAAGAAGGACGTCCTCTCCTCGCTTGTCATCTCGCGCAGCACCTCCCAGAAGTGTTGCACGTGCGGCATCGCCTCGTCGGCTCCCTCGCTGTACTCCGTGCATTGGCGCAGCAGGTCCACGTCCACCTCGCGACGTCCACAGATTAGCACCTCGAGTTCGCGCGGTGTGAACAACGGCGCCAGCTCCATCGGAAGCACAGATGCCAATCCATCCTTGAGCGCGGCAAGCTGCTGGCTACTCTCCGTAAGCCGCGTTTTCTCCACGAGCTGCACGTACAGTTCACGGTTTGCCAGTGTTACCGCCATCTTCTCACCCTGTGGCACCAACGGAACCTCAACGCCATCACTTAGGGTCGTCGACAAAGTCAAGTAGCCTAGCACCTCTCCTGCTTCTTCAGCCGCCGTCTCCGTGTCAGTGCCGAGTTCCTCGACGCGGTTTAGATTGTTAGCTGCCGCAACATCAACGCTCTCAAGGTGTGCCCGGCTGACTTCAAGCCCTGCCAGCGGCCGCCACACAAGCGCAGGGAGATCCAGTCCCATCTGTAGTCCATGACGCACCGCTGTACCAATAAGTTTGCCAAGGAAGCGATGCAGGTCCAGGGCCATGGGGCCATTTGCTAGCAAAGCCGTACCACACGAAGGGTTCAGCAAGAACTTGTCCTGGTTGCTACCAGTTCCGCTGCGGCGGTTCGGGCACGGGATCAACAGAGGCAGCAAGCCTTGTTCACCCTTTGCCAGCTCCACGTTGTCCATCTGTAGCTCGTCGACAATTTGCTCAAAGACAGCGCGATACGGTCCACCGTAGTCGTTGACACCTTCACCGAGGAATTTGACCTTGAAAGCACGACGCTGACCTCCGTGGCCCTTTCCGCAGTATGCACGGCGGAAGAAGCTGTCGCTCCACGCACGCATTTCCCGGTAAAGTTGGCCAAACACCGAACGGCGCAGACGGTCACCAGGCTGCGATAGCAAACTCAGCTTTGATGCTTGCGCTTGAATGCGGTTGATGCGGATAACGCGGATCTCGCGTGGATCTTCGTACTCATCAGATGGCAGCGGCGTGCTTGTTGTCGTAGCGCGCAGTACATCGTCCCAGAAAGCGCGTTTTGTACTCGTGAACACTAATCGTCGCAGGGAACGTAACTTCAAACTCATCGACAAAATCTCGCTCGACCGTCTGGTAGAACCATTGCTGCGTCCACTACTACTCAAAACTTCGATCGGCTGGGCGCTGGTTCCATCGTCAGGTTGGATAGCAATGGTCGGAAGCACCCGCAGGATCTTGCTGTTCAACACCCGTAACACCGCTGTTCGCGCGCGCAATTCGGGGCCCGTGATGTTCTTTAAAGCTGGGGACGTGAAATAATCCACCACAACCAGCGAACGAGCACGTGAGCGTCCGGATCCCAAACTTGCATTGCCTTCGTCCTCTTCCGGGGTAACCACATCGGTGATGCTGAGATTCGTCACGTCCAGTCCGATTGCTGCACAATACGCGTTCAATCGTTCAACCAATTGCATGTCCGATGTTGTCGTATGCGCCCATGTGGCTAGCTCGACAAAAGCGTCGAAGTCTGTCCTAGCGCGCTCTTCCAGTGTTGAACGAGGTTTAAACGGACCGTGTTCAGGTGCGCTCTCGTAGTCCGACATATCCATAGCGCTATTCTCAATCAGAGTCATATCCTTGCCGCCACGGCGAATCAAAAGGAGCTCTGGCAGTTCACTTGGAGACCAATACCATGCCCATGCGCGTCCCTCATCTGCACCTTCATTTCCTTGAGTCTCCGTCCGATACCACAGGAACCCACGGTATACACCTAAAATGACGGCTTCCTCAGGCTGGTTCAACTCTTGGCCGTACTTCGAGCATATACGCACGCGGTCACCAGCCAAGAATGGGGCGCCTAGTCCAGCAGCGTTACTGACGCGGATGCACGCAGCAGGTGAAGTGTCAAAGTCCACAGAAATCCCGCGTGGGCGCACATGGCATCGCTGCCAGTGATTATCACTCCAGCGCTTCCATTCCGACCAACTCTCACGGAGCAGGGTTTCTGGTAACTTAACCGTGGAGTTGATATCCGTGATTGCATGAGATGCCATCCCCTCCGTCCCGCGAGTAGCTGGCGAAGAAGGTCTGCTCGGTGACCCGGCAGTCGACGAAGCCTTTCCTTGTTGAATCGACACATACCACGAATGCAATGCCTTGCTGACATCTACAGCGTCCGATAAGATCTGGCGTGGGGATACTCCGGGCATTGACACCCATTTCTGATTAAGCGTGACACGATCACCACCCTTGCGCATGCCGATGCACGGGTACAATGTACGCGAATTGCGCTCTCCCTTCATGTTCTCGAATGCAACACCCAAGTCGGACACGATGTGCTCACCAAATTTTATGCCATCCATGAAGAACGATAACTTGCCCTGCTCCATATCGAGTCGAACGCCAATGGTATCACTCGCGTTAAAGTGATCACCGTAGATGCGCTCTGTACTGTTGTGGTACGTTGCACGGAAATTCACAAAGCCCCATCCGTGCCACCTATTCAGGCGACTTGACAGCGCGGCTTGAGAACCGGGTGGGCCTGCCTTTTCGCAGACTCCAATAAACACACTACCAAACTCAGCTTGTTCCACGTGGACCTCCCAGTAGTGCACACCCGTGGTGAATCCCACCGTTCCTAACGCAAGGTTCCGGGACTCGCCACTGTGACACGTCACTGATAGGCCATCAGACGATATGCCCAGAGTTGAAAAGTGGTTGTAGTGATCCATTGTGAACAAGTACTTTGTTGATACTTGTAGCTCACCACGAATTTCCACGAGCTCGCCATCTTTGACACCAGTGTGCGTGTACTCTCCACGAAGCGTATCAACCAGTGATGTGTCATCAGTGGTGGTCGCCCCAGGGGAGTCTTGTGTTGTAAACGGCTGCAGCATATACTTCGTGCCAGGTTGCCATTTTTCCGTGCCAAAGCGAAGCATCCAGCCCATGTCGGGGTTGCCGCGAGTTAACTGCAACTCTTGAATGCAAAGAGATCCGTTGGGGTATCGCATACCAACAACGCGAACAACAGCACCGTAATCAGGCCACTCCATCAGACCAGCCACCTTCGTAGCACCTGGTTTGACTGCCGCCATATCTTCTCCGTCGACAAAGAGGAACAATAATACACCAAGGTGCAGCTCGGATCCAAATGAACCTTCATCCTCTTGCTTCGCCTTCGGAGTAGAGTGCTGGTGCGTGATGTTACCTTCTTCGTCTACTTCTACATGGATTAGGTCGAAGTTACCGTCAGCACCCCAGCGGTATGTGTAAAGTGAGTCGTTTGGCCAGCGCACAGACATGCCTTCACCATCCACGCCACTCCACGGCGAGACGCCTTCAACAACACCCACACTGCCTTCACCGCCATCTTGGTCACGCCACTTCCAGTTAGGTCCGCGAATAACCTTGCACCCAACCTTTAGTTCCGGCTGGTTGGACTCCTCTTGCTTTTGGCGAAGTCGAAATTGCGTCAGCGTGCCACTCCAAAGCTGTGTGTGAGAATCAGCAAGCACTCCTACGTCGTTACCGTGTTTCCAGCCTCTCGGCTCCTCTCCCATGATTCCGCGCTTTGCAGCTTCCAAAACGTCGATTTCTTGCGAATTCAGCGTGGACGTATCGAAGATAGGGTCTTCCTCCGGCAAACGGAACTCAAAGGTAGTATCAGCTTTCTCCTGAAGCAGCTCGGGCATCGGCAATTTTGTTCTTCGACCTGGTCCATTGATGGCTAGCCGATCACCTGAGCCTACAATAGCAGCAGTGGCTGCCATAACGTCGCTATCCTCAGTTACCATGTTGGCAATCGCAGACAACGTGATATCAGGGGCTTCTTCCGAGTCGCTGTTGTCGACCTCCATGTTGGTGACCCCACTACCTCTTGCAGCACTGACGTCTTCCTCAATACTCTGTGCAGCGGCATCACCATTGCTGGTCGTTGCATTAGAGTCACCTAAACTCGATGACGAATCTCTTTCAACGCCAGCTTCAGCAACCGCAGCGCGCTCCGCAGCAAGTTTCTCTTGCTTCACGGCCTCCTCCGCAGCTTGTTGTGCCTGCAATATCTTTTTCGCAGCCATCACTTCCTCATACTCTTTCTTGTCAATCGGATCGAGGTCAGCTTCGATTCGCTTGCAAGCTTGTAACTGCTGAGACGAGCTGCTTCCAAAGAGTTTATCTGTAGATTGGCCCACCGCACTCATCACCAAACCAGCTGCAGAAACGAGCTCTACAAGGCTTTGGACATATTTTGAACATACTGGGACGTTCGGATACTCGCGCAGGATTCGTTCTTGTGAGAGGTCGACAAGCCGCTGCAACGGTAGGGCATCCAAGGCGCTCTTCAGTCTCAGTTTAGTTTGATCGTCAATCACCTCGATCTCACTCTTATTTGCGATCCCGGATGTCTTCGGCAGGATATCTTGCAGGATCCCCGCAAGGATGGTTGCACCGCGCTCTTTGACGCACATGCTCGGAGATTTCAGCGACGACATCCAAGCTTGCAGCAACTGTTGCCGAATTTGATCGTGTACCGGCGGCGAAAGCCTTTCCTTGTGTTCCTCCAAGGATTCTAACAGCAACCCACTGATCCATTCTGCAAAGAAGAGATTGGGATGGTTAAGCACCTCTTTATCAGACCAGGTTTGGCCTGCTTCGGCTGTAATCTGGAGAAGGGTGGCAGTAATGGCGGCTTCGGATGAATTCCATGGAATGCGAGCGTACTGGCGTTGGGAAGCTCTCTTGACCTCCGACGAAATGCACGAGAGAATCGTATCCACCAGAGGATTCGGATCGTACGTTTTTGCCGTAATTGTCGAAAGGGTGTTGTTCAACGCCGACTGCACTACTCCAGAAAGCAAACCCAACGCGTACCGACCCGTGGCACCGGAATCAAGGAGATGAAGGGCGTCGCCATCGGGTAGCGTTAGAGACGCGCTGGGTACTGCATTTGACACATGAAGAGCGCTAAGACTCGCAATCAACTTGATGAAGTCGATAAATCTTGCCGAATCCTCACTGTCGGTGGTAGCACGAAGAGTGTCCCCGCCGGACAAAAAGGCTGACACAGAGAACGGCCCGACTACCGCTGTAGGCCACTTAGCAAGCAGGGTCAACAGGGCTCGTCTCGCCTGCAAGATCGCAAGCGAACGTGTGACAACCAGCAGCTCAACATACACCCGATTATCCGGAAGAGCCTTGATTTCAGCCAGGGCATCTGCCTTTGTCACGCCGGAACCAGACGCAAAGCCACTACTGCGGCTGTGACCTGAGCTCCGGAGCATCGATGGGTGCATATCCCTAGCGAAGTATCGAGTGTCATTCGAATAATTTTCTTCGCCGATATTTTCTTCCAGACAGTCTTCTCGGGATCCTATCACGTCAAAGCCCTTCGGCACCGAAGTGAGGTCATAACTTTCACTGAGCACGTTCAAAATTGGCTGGAATCCTGGTGGGGGAGGGTACTTGAATGGAGATCCACCAAGGTTAAACTGCAAACGCTCCCTTCGGTTAAAACTTGCACAAGGGTATACCCCCCGGGCAAAGTCAATAGCTCGGAAAGCAACACCCATGTTGGCCGATCGCATCTTGCCATTTAAGCTAAAAATGATGGTGCCTGCATCTGCGTCAATGCCACAACCAATGACGTCGCCTTGTTTCCACTTTGAGCCCCACGGAGACGAGCGACCATGCCATCGCTGTTGTCTCCAGCCGTCGTAAGCCCACGAATGCGCCCCATCGCCCACTCCATCTCCGCGATCAGCAGCACCGCAGAACGCTACATCAGCCCAACCGATTTGAATGCAGCCATTCGTGTGCAAAATCGCTTCGTAGTACCAGCGTCCGCTGGAAACGAGGCAATCAGGTGCCCCAACACTGGCAAAGCCACCACCAACCAGACCTTCCACCATTAAGTCGTGCTCTCCGATACAGGCTTGGCCACTCACAGCACGAAGTGGGTTGGGCATTAGCACAGTGTCCTCTCCTTCGGGGATCGTACTCGGAACGTTTCCATCCGTTGCATCTTCACCGGAGGGCCGTAGCTTAGCTTCCTCGTCTCGACGATCTTCAGCTTCCAACGCCTCGCCGTTTGATAAAATCCACGTCAAGGCTGCATCTACGTTGTTTCGGTTTGCAGCTAACGCCTTCTTGCACCAGTTAAAAGGGAATCCCATTTCGGACAGCTGCTCAAGTAGTGGACTAATTGCTTCAAAGTCATCCTTTCGCGAAGACCTTGAGCTGCCGTCTGCACCAGATCCTCGGGTGGATCGATGTTCTGCAACAAGACGTTCCATGTCGCTACTGTGCTCAAAGCAGAAATTAATGGCGGCCTCAACATTCTGAGAGCAGCGGGCCAGAGCCACATCACACCATTCCTTCGGGAATCCCATCTCCATCATTTGCTGAACCATTGGGCCCGGCGACGAGTTGTCAGCTTCCACCGATTCGCTTGTCTTGCTCTTCCCTTCGTTTGAATCTTCAGGGGGTGATGGCGCAGCATGAGCACTTCTAATTGCGTACCAGCGGGACCACAGCATTAGCCAACTCTCTTCAAGTGACGAGATATCTTCGACTCCCGCTGTCGTAGGCGTCTCGGAAATGGCAACAGTCAGTAGGTCTTTTAGACCACGAGAACCAACACCACGGATGAACGTTGCTGCACAATAGTCATTCTTCAGCAGTGTAGCAGAAGCGCGAAGTCCATGCTGACAAAGTAGCATTCGATGAAGTCGTGACTCCTTCTCCATCTCCGCCATGGCATCAATGGGCTCTGTCGGTAAAGAGCTTTCAGCACTATTCTTTTGGTGACGAGGCGATCCAGTTGCTTCTAAGTCCGACTCATCAACGCCAGCGCCGCTAGGCATTTCGCTATCCATTGCCGACGGGGATGAAGAACCGTCATTGGACATATCATCGTCATCTTCGCTGTCTCCATCATTCCCACCTTCCTCGTCGGCTTCGTTGAGCGCGTCCATGATGTTCACCTCCATGAGGCTCTTTTTCACTTCAGCCAAGAAGTACGGGAATCGTTCGACGAGTAACGATTTCAGCACCGCGTCCGAAAAGGCGTTATTTGGCAGCTCAACTTCTGGGACTGCGAATAAGTCCTCGATAGGAACACGTACTGGTCGTGTCTATACAAAATACATAAAAGAGTTGTTAGTGTGTAAGTTAGTGCAGTGCCTCTTGTAATTTTCTCCACGAAGATTTACCGGTATGGAGCGACGCGAAACCAAGGACTGCTGTTGACTGCTGCTTTCATCCGCGCGGCCTCCGCGCAACAGTACTTCGGCTGCAGATTTCTCCGGCTCATAGGCAACGATTACACCCCTTGCTCCTCGGAAAGCTATTTCCTGTAAAGATGATCCAGACCGCGGCATAATCTTCACTGTACCACCGACGTGAAGACCTTCAATGTGCCCGTCGAGTATGCATAGTGCCGACAAGGCCTTGACATAGCTTAACGTTTGCGCGTTCCAGCTCTCAAGCGAGGGGATCTCCTTCGACATGTCTTCCATTTCAACATCAGAATCAGCCGTTTCGGTGACAACTCTTTCCTGTTCAGTAACACAGATTTGCGGGATCGAAGAGAGAGCTTCGGCAATCGCACGATTCAAATAATCCGCCCACTTGTCGGATTCGTATAGCGAACGAAGCAGCAGCACTACTTCAGCAGCAAGACCACCAGCGCTAAACCCAGAATCTTCTGCTGGCGCGGGGGAATCAGTCTTTCCGGGGTTGCTGGAATTTGAAAGTCGACGGAGTAATACCTCACCGACACTTGGGGGATTATTTAACCCCACAATTCCCACGAAGAAGTTGATGAGCGTGGATGCGTGGTCCGGCTCGTCCTGACCATCAGCATCGTATTCATCGTCACTGTCCATATCAAAACTTTCGACTTCGTCATAACGAACTCTAATAGAAGACGGATCGAGCGAAGGTAGGAGCCGACGAAGCAACTTCAAAATTCGTCTCTGTATCTGAGGCGAGTTCACATCAACGAGAGCAAGCAGTAGGCGCAGCCATCGAGACGAAGACAAGTGTGATCTGCAAACAGGAGAGCCGCTTACTGAGTACAGGAGGGAGCAAATCTGATAGCAATACTCCTGAGCATCGTCCAGTCCGTCTCCGAATTCCACCTCCGACCCTACTGTACTCGGATCGCCGGACTGCGTAGGATCAGTCACAAACGCTGTAGACGGAGCATCCACAGTCATATTTCCTCGAGTTTGCCGCATCTGTTCCAAAGAGTTTTTCAACTCGGTGTACAGCATGTGGAATACGGACTTGCCGAGTGTTTCAGGGCCAGAAGGCTTGCGCAACAGTGGAATAGATCCTAAGCTCAGGCCCGGAGTAGACGGAAGGTCGGACGCACTTAAAAGTCCATCTGCCGTATCACTGGCATGAGCAACTTGCGCGGCTAGTAGGTGCACCACTTTCAATGCAGCTTGGACGATCTTCTTCTTATTCTCCGCAATTAAAACTGCATCATCAGGAGAAGTACGGGATGGGCCAACCGAACCTTCAGTCAACGTCATATCACTGGATCCCCGTGCTTCGTCCAACACAGTCTGTAACACTCTGAAAATGCCAACGCGTGACAAGAACGAATGATCATCTGGCTGGATGATAATTCCCCACGCTAACAAAATGACTAGCTGTAGGTCCGCGTCATGAGCCCACGTGGCTCTAGATAATGACGCACTCAGGTAGCCATACAACGACTCAAAGGAGTCCCTGAGATCACTTTTTAAGTGCTTCCCGCAGCCACCAAGACCACTCAGGTAGTGAGTAGACTCTGTAGTAATGCCTGGACTCCCAGCAGAAGCTGCCGGCACTACGCTAACGCCAAAATCCCCAAAGTCCTTACCGAGAGACGAGCCACGACTACCGTTGGTTTTAAAATCCGCTAGTGTCGGTGACAGCCACTGCAACGCACTTGACAACGCAAACGAGGATTGGATAACTTCGTGGCGTTCCGCAGTCAGCACTCCGCGGTGGTGACTACCTGAGTCCCCGACGAAATTTCGGAAAGACAGCATTCCGATCGTCCGCAGGAACGCCGCCGTACAGTTGCTTAGCATTCTTGACTGTAGCGTCGATACGCGAATAGGAGCTTCCACAAAACGTGCAACTTGTACTAGTACCTCGCTGTATATACGCTCGGCACACTCGTACACGGCTGACTTCGATGCTATCCGTTGAGCCCCGCTGTCCACTGACGTCAGGGTAAATACAGCCTCCGCAGCAGCCAAGGCCTTCGCGCTGGGTTCAATCTCCAGCAAGAACTGCGCTTTCCGGATCACCAGACCAGCCACAACTGAGTACGAGGAGCCCATAGAATTTTTGGCCCGAATTGCCCACTCAATAACTCGCTGAGCAGCTCGCCAGATGTGCATTAAATTATCATGCGGCCGAACATCACTATCCGCGAAGTTGCTCGGTGAGTTTTCGATGTGCTTCTTGATAGAGCCCAAAGAACCGCTGTGCCAGATCATTGCAGCACAAACGGTTCGTCGAGTAGCTTTCATAGGCTCTCCTCCTAACCGCACAAAAGGCGATTCCCCCACGTGTTTAGACACCCACCGATCTAATGCTGCTGCTTCACCGTGATTTTCGATGAGGTCTTTCAAGAATGGGTTACTCACACGAGCTCCAGCAACAGGCGTGCTGTCGACGTTAGGAAGAGGTGCTGAGAGTGTCTTTGGTAGTACAAACTGCATCCAGGTTCTGGTAGCGTCAGTGAGCACAGGCAAACTTCCAGCAGCTGTGGCAGAACCGAACCCAGAAATCTCCGAACTACGCTCAAGCACACTTTTTAAATGTGTTTGCACGGTATCGAGGGGTAGCCCACCCTCAAGCAGATTACTGTTTACCCACTCGTCGTATTCATCAATTGAGCACTCAGACGATGACAACTTCGATACATCACCATCGTCACTTTCACTAGCATCACTCTTGACGCCGTCATCCAAACTGAGGGCGGCCGTAGCCACGTTGTCAACAAGCAGATCATCATTTTCCAAACTGGTCAAAGCATGACCAAAGTAGCCCAACAGGTTGGCAATCACCATTTCCAGAATAACAAGCTGATTGCTCACCCACTGGCGCCCATCAGTGTCCTTTGCATCCTGCAATATCTTGTTTCCCACAATGCAACCACTTGTGTGACTCTTAGTGTCCTCATAGCTTCCTGTGAATACTGTACCGTCAGCACGGAGACGCCCCTCTACCAAGCAGGTGCCACCTTGACGCCACGTTTCCACGAATGATACCTTGGTTCCCCGGGCAATACCGTTTAATGTCACCGTTGTGAACGAGCCACTGCTTCGACCTTGCATCGATCCGTCCTTGCCTTGGGAAAGAGTAAGATGGTATTGCTGAGCTGGAATGTTACCAGCAGCCATGCTCTTCAACTCCCACTCCCCAGCAACACTGAGCACAAGGTTACCAGGCGAAATATTGCCGCCATCTTCACTGGACGGAGCCAGTGTTCGAAGAGCTTGGTTCACACGCTCAATGCACTGCAGAGTTTGAATACACCAAGGCACAAAGGTCATTGCCAGCGTCGAAGACAGACCATGATAGTTCCGGATAAGACTTAACGAACTGATCAGAGGGGTCACCATCGAAAAGAGCAGCGGGTATGAAGACACTAGTCGGTCGTAGTCACGAATGCGCTCGTACTTCTGAACTTCAGTCAGAGCTGTCTGTTGTTCTGACGAAATGTTCAAGTCATTCAGTGCAGGGTTGGATAAGTGTGTGCAGCAAGACTCCAACAGGGCTCCTGCGTGGTGCAAGAATGGCTTGAGAACAGCAGGAATCACAACGCCCTTGGGCTCCATCATCTCTCCACTCGAAGATGCAGCGAAGTTCGTGTCCGCAGTCGGTTGGACGGGCAGAATCGTCACTTGGTCATCTCGTTGGTACAGACCAATTGCAGGATACAACGTGCCGTGTTGAGTTAAACCGTCGAACGCAATGCCCCAATCACTATCTCCAACACCAAACGAAAGTGCTCCACTATCGGTGTTCAGTCGAACGCGTACAACGCTGCCTGTAGTAAAACCATCTCCGTAGTCGCCGCGGACTTTACTACGGGCATGCCAAAGCGCTCGGGTTCCGATGAGTCCCCATCCTTGTCGGTCACCACCAACGTAGGTTGCCACGGAGGCATCCCTGGTACATACACCGAGGAAAATGTGTCCCTTCTCACATCGATCGAGACGAACGCCCCACTCGTGAATACCGGTGTTAGGAGGGCAGCCAGTCGTAGCCATCACCATTCCCCACTGTTTTGCCGTGTATTGTTTTGCCGTTCGGTTTCCATCGGAAAGAGTCATCGTTTCTGCGCATCGCGATGAATCAAACTCCAAAGCGGGTGGCTCATCACCGCGCGATCCACCCAATCGTTGAATCATTAAATCTTGGAGTGATCGCAGCAGAACAATTCGAGCATTTAGAGCTGGAGTCCGTGAAGAATCATCCTCCTTCTCGAGAAGCGGCAGTAACGGAGCGTGCACCAACTCGTAGTTGTCTTTAAACGAGAAGTTGTACCACCCTGTCGATAAAATGCTTTCGCGGAGTAAATCAATTAGACTGGGAAGACGATTAATGCATTCCAGTGCCTCCGCTTTTTGCTTGCGCCCCATGTCCCACATTTCTTCGTATGCACTCGCCAAGGTATCAGCGTTTAAGGCCTCATCACTCGGACCACTGCCGGAGATATCCATAATTGTATCGAGGAGACCAGGAGGGCCGTGGCCTAATATATAGTCATAGAGGCATCGCGGACTCAGAGACCCAGATTCGAGAGAAGTGCGAATAACGGCAGGGTTCCACTTTGCTTTGATCTTCCCCGTTTTTGATGCAGCGTTTTGGAGAGCACCATCATCGATTGGTTTCACGCTTGGGTCGCTAGCATTTTGGTTCTTCTGCCCTCTCTCAGTCTTGCTGTCATGTTCAATCATATCGACACAGGTGGGCACAAAAAGCTGCGCCATATCTGGCAACGCCAACCGAGCGCATAAAATGTCTAGTTGGTGAAACTTCCACTCAACACTTTGTTCACCAGTTCGGGCAAGCTTAAGGCATTCAGCGAGCCTAGATGCCAGTAGCATGTGTCGTTCCTTCTGCACGTCATAAAAAATGGCAAAAGCTCGTACCCACACTGCCGTTGCTTCCTCACGAATACGAGCGTAATAATATGCAGCAGCATTTTGTACATCAACCGGAGAACACGTCGCTGGAGCTGAAAATATGATCGAGTCGATGACATCCTGCCCAGGATAAACTTGAGGGTTCTCAAGAGAAATGTAATTCAGGACTAGACTCTTCAAACTCTCCAACAGCGGGTTGCCACCTTCACTCGCACCTTCATGGCGCTGGGAATTCAACTTGGGAATCTGACCAAGACCAACTGAAGCTGGCGCAATGCCCATCACTTCAACGTGAAAGAAGTGTACTTCTAAGACTCGGAACAGCGAAAGCATCGAACATGACGAGAACAAATGCCACTTAGCTACCCAGTTAGGGTTTTCAGGCCACCGAGAACGGGGAGAGGCTGATGCGTGCAGATCCCTTAACAAAGAGTTCAGGAGCATGAATGTCAGCGGGTGCGGCTGAACAGGTGATTTGTTAGGGAGAACACCCTCCTGGCATGACTTCAGGTATTCCATGCATAGCTTGGTCATCTGGACTATCAGTGCCATCACAACAGTAGCTCCATCGACATCAGCAACATAATCACCCGGGAGAGTAAATGGACCAAGCTCCTGGAGCTCCTCAGCAGAAAACTTTTCCGGGCGATTTTTCACAACGGGCAGTTCATTTTCGCCCGTAGCCTCTTCATCCGGTTTGTTCTCGCTCTTGGGCGTTGATGGAGCATCGGCTGATGCATTTTGGTCCCGCAGGTTCACCTCGGGAGAAAGCGACAACGCAATTGCGCGTGCCATCAGCGCATCTTCATCTACGCCTTCCCCTCCAAGGCTGTCTTCGCCTTCTCCGCGCTCATCGTCATCATCGTCATCATCGTCGCCATCGTCTCCATCATCACCAAACCGACTCAATCTGGCGCGGAGCTTGGCAATCGATCCACTGTCTGAGTCCAAGTCCATTTCAGCGGAAGCTGCAGCTTCAAGAACAACGTTCTGCAAGTCAGACTCGAAGTTGCCTTCCGCGTTTTCTAGCGTAGTATTCGCCATGGTTTGATCCGCTTTCGTCGGCGTCGTGACTTCCTTCGCCGCCGACGCTGACGCTGCTGTAGTAGACGCCCTCTTCGCCTTGTATTCTGGCGCTTTCTCTCCACGCAGCACTCGGAGATGGGAGGCCAACGGGAACGTGGGCGGCACGACATCATTCGCCTTGTTTTGATGGTCCAGGAACGACAGCACGAGCTTCGCCGCCAACATGAGTCCCTGCAACGATCCTTCGGCGATGCTCTTCGCCACAAAGCGACTGATGTTCATCTTCATGTCTTCCTCCGACAGCGGTTCCGCCGTCAAGTCCGGCGTCAGCATGCCCGCTCCGATCCCGGTCTGCGAGGGCTGCTTCTCCTTGCGCTCGCGGTCCTTCCGCTTCTTCTTCTTCTTCTTGTCCTTCTTCGGGTCCACGCCTGTGACCAGGGGGTGGCACAGGATGGCGCCGTACAGCGCCGGGTCCTGCTCTCGGATCTGGCCCAGCATCACGTTGTACACGCGGTTGTCCAGCTTGTCCTTCAGCAGCCGGGCGTGCAGCTTAGCCAGGCGCTTCTCCGGGTCCAGCGCGTCGTCCTTGTCGTCGTCGTCGTCAGCGGCCTCGTCACGCTCGTCGTCGCGCTCGCTCTCAGCCTCCTTGTCCTTGTCCTTGGCCTCATGGAAGTCGCGCCCGCCGCCTAGCGCGAACTCGATGTCCGACTTGGCCTCCATGAAGAAGCGCGTGAGCTCCTCCACGCGCTGGCGGCGCGCGGCGTCGGC
>JAIKVD010000426.1:0-19867 GCA_024679075.1 Phytophthora uliginosa
TCCTCGCACACACGCTGGGCCACGGTGATGGCAGCGACACGACGCGGCTGCGTGATGGCCACGCGGGCGTGGGCGCGGTCGCTCTCCCAAATGTACTGAGGGATTTGCGTCGTCTTACCGCTTCCCGTTTCGCCCACGAGGATCACGACTTGATTGCCATTGACGGCCTCGATGATTTTGCTGCGGTGCGCGTAGATAGGGAGTCTCTGGCGCGTGCGCTGTAGTTCCGAGACGGCTGGACTGGCGATACTGGTGCGGTGCTGGTGCTTCTTGTGGTGCTTGAAGCCGCTGCCCGACGCGTGCATCGGACGCTTGCGCTGGGCGCCGTTGCCATCGTTGGGAATCGTCATGGGCAATTCAAATTGGTTGGAGGTTAGTGGCGATACTGAGACCAAGTGAGCGGAATGCGAATGCACCGACTATTTTTATGTGCACTGATTGGGCGGCCTGAACGAAATATTTGATTTGGAGTTTTAATTTTTTCGAGTTGAGGAGAGGACTTCAACGTTCAACCAGTGCTAGGAAGTTTTACCACAAGTAGCTGTTGGCTCAGTTCCAGTACCAACTCGCTTGACTCGACTCTGATTCGCTCTTGTAAGAGCCACTGAGGGTCTGCAGCACTTACATCCGGCCCTTGCGGTTCATCGAATGCATACGCTGCTTGGATGGTGCTCTGGTCATCACGCCACACCATCAACAGCGTCAGCTTTGACACATCTACTCGAAATACAAACTGGATAAAAAAATCTCACCCTCGTCGCGGTCCGGCATCCGCGTACAGGGCGAAGTCTTCGCCTGGGCGGTAGCCTCCACTGCCCGCAGCAAAGCCCTTGCCGCGTTCATTTGCGCGAGCTGCCATCTTGGTGCGAATGCCTTCCTCGCGCGTCCGTTCGCCCTCTTCTTGTTTCTCCGCTATACTGGCATTGACAAGCAGTAGAAGCGTTAGAAAGTGGTACCAATTCAGTGAAAAGCAGCTCATAGCTTTCCCTACGCGAGGATGGTGTTGATCTTCTCGCATATATCAGCAGACTGCGCTTTCCAGTTGGTAAGTTTCTGAATCATGTCGTCAATGTCCTCGTGATGTGTGTCGCGCCCGACAGCGTACTTGACAACGAAGCAGCGCGATTTCTGGTCCAGTTTGCCTTGAATCAGACCCTGCAACCGGCAGTCCAAACGTCATGCACACGTGAGTACAATCCCTCCACTATACCCCTTCACTTATAAGAAACTGTCAACCCCACCGAGTAGATAGTGTCGATCAAGATATCTTCCACCTCGCGCACCGTCGAGACGCCCAGATCCCGCATCAGCGTATCGTACGGGATGTTCTAACAGCACCAAGCGCCTCCAATTAGTCCACCCACTACCCATCCACCCAGCCATTAAAGCTCACTCTTGCACTACCTTGAATCTGTGCGCGAGCGACACCGCTGTGAGCTTCCTGAGCTTGTTCACTTGCTGCGGCGTGAGTTCCGGCAGGTCGCCCTTGCGAGCTACCCCAATCACCCACGGTCAGTGCCATTGGACCCACCACTTTATAAAACCCACAGCCACACATTGATCCACCCACCCAGATAGTCGTTGTACGTGCCAAAACAGAAGATACGCAGCAGCTCGTAGTGCTCCTTGTACTCGGACTCCCGCAGCGCCTCCACGTTGGGCATGTCCAGCAGCTCGCGGAACACGAAGAGTTTCTTGTTGCTCAGCACCTGCTGGATCAGCGCCACGCACGCGCGGCCACGCGCGTTCTTGGCCAGCAGCGTGAACTGCTCCAGACTCGCTGCCCCCGCCGCGTCGAACGCCATCACTTTCTTTGGGCGGATTGTGCAAATCTATCAACACCACTATTTTGTGTATGAGTACCAGAAATAGCAGCAATCATTCACGCATGCGTTTCTAAATTGTCGTCCCGTATTTTAGAAACGCCATTTGGACTGTACCGGTACTGCGGGCAATGGACGCGGAGCTGGAGGCCAACATCCAGCAGGCGCTGCCGAGCGCGCTCAAGATGGCGCTGTACGCAGCCAAGAAGCAGCACCTGGAGATGCTCAAGTACACGATCGAGGGCTTGGACTCGCTGTGCAACAACGCGGCGTTCCTCAAGGACCTGGAGGACCAGGAGCACCTGCAGCAGCTGGACGAGACGGCCAAGGGCTTCGCCGTTCTGGAGACGCAGCTGCGGCGCTACAAGGCGCAGCTGGAGAAGCTGGAACCGCTCGTGGAGAGTGGCCGCCTGGAACAGAACAACATTGACAAGCTGCTCAAGGACGCGCTGGCCAAGCCCAGGATCAACGCTAGCAAACACGATTTCTACAAGAAGTTCTGCGACCGAGCAGGGGTGCGGACACTGCAAGCTGCAGGCTGCGTCTAATGGAGGAAAGTCTGACACTGACTGTCATATGTGTATGTGACTGCTAGCAGATTGATCTGGCGGTGGATGGAGACGAGGACGTGTCCATCCAGGAGAGCGAGAGCACGAGGAGCACGATCTGCCCGGTCACGCAGATGGAGATGGAAGACCCGCTGCGGAAGTACGGGGATGTCTGTTGCGAACCATTGTGTTTACAGTCCGTGCTGAATGTGTTGCTGGTTGTTGTCGTTGTTGATATTGTGCAGTCCGACCTGCGGCCACACGTACTCGAAGAAGGGAATCCAAGCGCATTTGCAGCGCAGCAAGAAGTGCCCCGTTGCAGGTGTGGCTAGGCGTTTTTATTTTAAGTTTTGTTTTTAAATGCTCAAGATCCTAACGTATCGAGCAGGCTGTCCGCAGAAATTGTCGTTTAACAACTTGGAGCGCGACGTCGAGATGGAGGTCATTATTGCGCGCAGGTATAATCTGGGTGTTGGTTGCTTCAACGTTTATTATTGATTTGATCACTCACACCAACACTGTTTATGTATTCAGTCGCCACACCTCAGAGCAGCAACGGTCCCAGGCTTTTGCTGCGAGAGATCAAGATGAAGAAGACGACGAGGAAGAATATGTTGTCGAGTAGTGTTGTCCCTGAGTGGAGAGCAAGTGGGATTCCAGCTCGCTGGTTAAGACTACGAGTGTTTGACTGAATCCAATTCATTATGAAAGAGACGATATGGACAGATTTTTTGATCAGGTTGTCCCCGAGTGGAAGTGTTGCTAGGCAAAAATGTCAGAGAGGACTTACGCTAATACCATGGATTCCTTATGACGGGAATGCACCTTTCCATTCAGGGTTGATCTGTCGGCGCCAGACATTGGGAACTGAAGCTCACTGTATCCGATCCAGGCGTGTCCTATCTGAAGAAGTAGAGGAAGTCTCTAAAGTAGATTTCAAATATCGGTGCTTCTGAAAGCCTCTAAAGTAAGTAATGTCCCTACAGTAAGTGCTGTCCCTCCGGCTGCAAGTTGTTGAATCCGCGAATGACTATAGTACTGTAGTGAGAGGTTTCCGTACTAGAAGCAAAACAAATATTTCAGAAACGGAGCTTGAGGACTTCAATTTTGTTGCACTACTGTACAGGTCTACTGATGAGTCATTTGGTAAGAAAATATGCGACGCGCGCAGTCTTATGATTGGTCGAGACGATTCACCTGTTTCCTGCAGTTGAAGTGCATCATTTCAGCTTTCACCTTGAAGAGCAATCCGTCATGGGCCGGATCCACCGCCCCAGCATCGACAACTGCAGCGACAGCAGCGACATCGCCAGCTGCTGTCACACACACAGCATCGACCCACCATGGCCTTTCAATATGAAGGGAAAGCCGAGCGACGTGCCCGCCCCGAAGGGCAAAGTCGCGCAGCAGATCAGTGATCTTTTAGGACAAGTGCAGAACGATGAATTCTGCTTCGGAGGCCTCGCCTACCTGCTACCAGTTCTGCCAGGCCTGAAGGTCTCGAGCATTGGGACCGTGTCGCTTCCGTTGCGTGGAGAGATGGTAGAGCAACTCAAGCTCCAGGCCAGAGAAGAACAGTTCCAGTCGTGGACGATTCCTGCCAGCCAAGTGGCGATGCAAAACCCAGAGTGGGGAAGTGGCATCGCGGTGTTGTGTGCGTTCATTGCGGAGAAACTTGGGTACAAGGACATTGCACTGTTGCCCAGACTGACGAGAGTGCTGGTGTGTGGACCTAGAGGCTGTGTTGAGAGACTGCCAGGGGTAGTGACTGGGCGCTGCGTGGCAACACTTGTGGTACAGCCGCCTTCTGAGTATACGGGAGGAGACTTGCTGGTATCTCGAGCTGGAGCGAAGAACAAAGCTCGCTACGAACTTGGAAACACCGCCGCCGCCTTCCGACCGCACTATGTGGTGTATACTGCTGGGTCGAGTTGCTGTGTGGAGAGAGTGACGACTGGATATCGAATCACGATGGAGTATCAATTACTGTTGCCTGCGCAGGTGCCTTTTGACTGGTGCAAACGAGCTAGACTGTCGCTATCGGGGAAACTGGCGGATGCATTGAAGCAACTGAAAGCAGGTCCTGATGACATTGGTGCGATTGAAGAGGAGCCCACTCCTGGCAATCTAGAAAGCGATACCTCCGATACAGGTGACGATGGTGAAATATTGGCATTTGTTCTCTCGAATTCATATAACAGAATGCTGTTGTACAAGGGTGGTTGGGAGGTTCTTTCGGGTGTTGATCGTGTTCGCTTCCAGTTCTTGAAAGATGCAAATAGCCTTCTACCGCCGGACAAGCAGTTGAGGTTTTATTTCGCCAATTCCCATTTTATGACCGAGCTGACGAAAACGAAGGAAGTTGTAGTTTGGCGTTCGATTACTGGAGCTGTAGTGGGAAATGGTTCGGGCACCGCTCTATCCAAGCCGTTCAACTTTCTAAATCCTGACAACGAGTCGTTGAGCCAGTTGTGGGACAACACCAGAAAGTCGACTATGCCTGAATGTGAGCGTGTTGCGATTGCCATGTGGCCCAGCTCCGCGGACATTGTCAACCAAGTTGGTCTGATGGGGATTGCTGCTGCGATTCCAACCATTCTTTTGCGTGATGCACTCAGCGATGCAACCGTTCAAATGTTACTGAAAAACGACGTGCTTGGCAGTTATAATTTTGCTCTGGCGGTGCAGTCGTCGAAATCACCCATTCAGCTGCTTCTGTTTTGCCAAAAACTGGTTCCGGCGATCATTAAAGTGGGAGACGTGAAGCTGGTCAAGTCGTTTTTAAAAAATATTTCGATCTGCTGAGTGAAGCGGAGAAGACTGACTTTCTTCCTTGGCTTCGAATGCTGGTGCGACACTTTGGGTGGCGGGAGATGGATACATGTATCATTGCCGCAATTGACTGCTCGTTGTTTGAGATCTCGCTGAACCGATGGCAGAATCCCTGAGTGATAGTCCTACTGCGCAGGCGACGCTGACAGTATTTGCTGTGGGGAAAGCCCAATTACTGTGCCGTGCCCGACCAGACGCCCTAGCATTCTCTACCAGCACTGGTTTACTTTGGAAAAATGCGACGGCATCCGGAAATGCAACGACCTTCCTCAGTGTCAAGAACCTGGTCGCGCAAACCAATCCAAAACATTTAGGTTCTATCGTGACCGAACTTTCCAAGTATGTCGATGCGTCCAGCTTGCCGGAGCACCAGGTTGCGCTGGCATCGATTGCGTGGGCACGTCGTCAATGGCTGATTAACGAGATTCTGGACTGTGAAAAGCCGTTTACTTGGCACATGACCAACACGAGCTTTCTCCATTCAACGGAGATATTGGCTTTTCTTCAATCACCAACACAGTCGTTGGTGATCCGGAACTTTAAAAGCATGTCCGAAGCGCGTCTTCTAACTGCCGTGTTGTACCAGAATATTCAGGCACCGCTGTCAATTACAGCGGATCGTCAAGGGCCGAACGTGTTTGTTCAAATCACGAAGACAGGTGGGCAGTTTGATATGCGCCGGGAGAAGGTTCCGGCGTATGTGGCTGAGATCCAACGACTTGGCCAACTACTTCCACTCAAAGAAAATGCAAGCGACGCAAACACCCACAATGCAAAGCAACTGAACGGGATGAAGAGGCCTCGACCCAGGGAATCGGAAGTGATTACTATTGAGTAGATACTTAACGTTAGTGGAGGTGTAGTACTTTTTCGGAATCGTGCTGTGAAAGTTAGGAAATGGTGTGAGGTTTCCTAAAATATATGGCGCTTCAAAGTATAGCTTTATCTCAGTAAAACTAGCAATATTTTAGGCATCATCAAGGGCAATATGTACAGTGCACGCAATCGTGTTCTACTTAGTACTGTACATGTACATATCAAGGTATCGTAGTTGCCAACATCATAACCAAGAGATGTTTGTACAGCCAGTGTTCCATGAAGATGTATTGCGTCTTCGCTGGTATAACCCGCCACATCCACGGCAGGGTGATTTTGATTACCAAGAAAGCGAGCACGACTCAGAGTTTCGTACAATCTCTTTCCTGACGCCTTCTCCAGCTCTTCACAAACTCGCGCTCATGAAACTCGAAGCTGTATTCGCCGCATTTTCTGCCTTTCTTCCTACCGTCGATACTGAGGCAATGACTTATGATAAAAGCAAACTGATTCCTGACTGCCGCCGTAAGTACTGAAGATCGTAGCTGTACAATGCCAGTCTTCTTGCAATATTTGCATCGCCGTCGCCTGCCATCCACGCCTGTTAGATACAAGTAAATATTATGCAGTGAACAGAAATTGCAAAATGGGATTCATCGCAATTATAATACGAGAATCGCGACGATTACCCATCAATGCGGCATTAATCACGACACACTGCACGTTTACATAGTATTTTGCTCAATGCGTTGATAACCCAACAATTGAGAAGCGGATACCTCGGAACTACTGTTGTAGTGCTTGCGACCAAGTTTCTTGAGGCTGATGCGAGCTACTATCGCTCCCATTCATGTATATATTCTTTCTTTCACATCACGTAGTCCATTCTTTTACGGATCGCCGCCGAAGTGGTTCCTGGCGCTACGCAGTTAAGGTGCGGTTTCCGCGCTTTAAAACCTCAGCACCTCTGTGCCCACTGAAACAAACAAATAAAATGAGAGCCCGTGTATTCCGGCTATCATACATATTTTATTCATAAGTTTAGGTAACCGTCCGTATACACGTCCGGGCGAGGAACATCTTGAAGTTGTCGTTATTGCATTACATGGACTGCTACTACAACAACAAAAATGGCAAGCATTGCATTATCGGCTACGAGACGCGTACAAAGCTACTCGATAACACTAACTTCAGGCTCTTCTCGCGGCCGCTTCGTTCCTACGGTACTTGGACTACTCTCTGCTGAAGTAGAGACGATAATATGCTCGTAAGTGTTGGATCCAGCAGCGTTGTTGTTGTTGCTGTTTTCGCTGACTGCGTCGGTAATATTAGTAGAGCTGGCCGCAGTACCAGTTCCCCTCGAATCAACCGCCAGTAAGCGGTTGAGCTGGTGGATGTCACCTTTGAATTTGTGAATGTCTTGACTTCTCTGGGTAACCTTGCCGGCTTGCTTTGTGACTAGCACATTGGCATCTCGCCCTCGCCTTTCTACTGTCATCTTGAGGGGTGCTCTAATTTTCGCCTGTAGGAGTGCCATTCGACGATGTGCCTCATCGAGGCCCTTGAAACAACGAACCTGGTACGACGTGTTGGGGCCTTGCAGAAAGGATGCCATTCCAGCTGCACCAACAAAGTTCATATCGAGGACTTCCCACGCGAATGGTTTCTCTATCTCCGCAACCTGATTCATCAACCATTGCCGACATCGTGAAGCCATGGTAGTAAGCAGCGCACGATGTTCCAATGAGTCAGTTGCAGTGACGTATTTTGAAAGAGCTCCCACAACGGGGCCAATCATCTTTGCGTCTAACCGCGCAAACAGATTACCAACATCACGGAATACCTGCGGGCTTGCGCACGCCATGGCATGCTTCCACAGTAATACAACCTCGCAAGAGGCCACAAGTTCTTCTGGACTAGTCCCAAATGCCTTTTGGACGGCTATAATTGTAAGTGCTGTTCTTACTGAAGGAACGTCGATGAGGGCATCTGCAAGCTGCAAAGCTAACCCCATGCAACCTGAGCACGACATGCCGTCGAACGCTCGTACAAATGGCGCGCTTACACCTTGCCAACCAAACTTGCGCACAATAATTGCGAGAAATGGGACCAGCTCTCGCTTCTGTCCTAGGCGAGCAAAATATTTTCGGAAGAATACTTCCACAAGCAACACTTCGTTGGACCCAGAAATGGCCTTACAGAGATTTTGACAGCTCACCAAAGATACTGGGGCTTTGCTCACGAGTTGGACACTTCGATTGGTGACTTGACCTCCATACTTTTGAGCTGCACGCCCGTATAGATCGTTCAAAGGGGCATTAACCGAAACGCCTGGCATCCCTACCACCGCCTGATCGTACTGACTAGCTTCGTATCGTAAAAGCATTCGAAGGCGAGCCAAGTCAACGGGGGCATCCATCAACACTGAGGCGGCAGCCGCAGTTTCTCCCATACAAATCTGCGTGTTCTTGATGTCTACAACCTTAGGCCACGCAACAATGGCAAAACGCTCATATCGGTAAACAAACTCCCCTTCTCCGTTCTTCCAGATCTGGCCCAACGTCTCATTTCCAGGGTTAAGAAAGTTCAAGCCAGTTGTCCAGTTTATTGGAATGGAAGCGCTGTCACCGAGCTGCTCCCCTCGAAGCGTATACCACGTTGCACTCTCCACAGCTTTCTTTTGGTCCCACCTCCCGTAGGAACCCGGAATTGCGTACTGAAGGCGCGCAACGTACAACCTCAGCTGTTTTTCCGGCGGTACAATTGCATTAGCGGCACTCAAATAGGCGATCCGATCCCGATCCACATTTGGCTGGCCATCCAAACTATCTGTCGTTAAGTCTTGCAACTGAATATCTCTCGAAAGGACGAGCGCGATTCTTGAATTCGTATCGTCGGCGTTTTCGTTCAGTACACTTTCAAAACGCTCATTTTCCACCTTGCCTTCCATAATTCCTAGATCGTCATTCAACCTCGTAATGTACTCACCTAACTCCAGCTGCAACAAATCTGAGCCATTGCTTCCTCGAACAAACGGTAACTCCGGCGGTAAGCACAGCGAATACACCACAATCAAGCTAAATCCACTCGTCACCTCTTCAACAGCACGAAACGCTCCAGCCGTATACAACACGTAATGCGGCTTGAAAGCAGCCATACCCTTGTTCTCCCCCAACGTGTATCGGAACTGGTTCTTGGTTCCTTCTTCATGCACCACCAAGTCTCCACCAGTGCATTTTGACGGCAACTGCACCACCAGTTTTGCAATACACCGGTCGTTCTCATCCGGATCTTGCTCCAGCTGCAAACCTCCTCCTTGATCAACCACCAGCAACTTGGACAGCACCACTGTCATTACAGCACCCTTGTACCCCATCCTCGCAGCGGACAGCTCCACCAATTTGTCCAGTCCTGCTTGCCACTCGGGGTTTCTCATCTCCACCTGCTCGCCCGGCAGTACCCACAGCTTCGCCGCCTCTTTCTTGCAGCACTTTAACAAGCTCTCGCAATGGTCCTTCTGCAGCGGGAGTGCAATAAATCCTCCTGTCCTTTCAGAGCCGCCCCTGGCATCACAGGCAGCGTCTTGGCTTCTCCTCCGAAAGAATATTCCCCTGCCTGGTGCGTCACTCGACCGAGCAACGCACTGATGCGTTGGCAAACCTCCCCAATAGGTACGAGAACGTCGTTGGGGGCTCCGATATCGTGAAAGGGCCACGAATCCGCCGAACTGGGGACGGAATTGGGGACGGAGGTGGATGCACCTGGGACGCCGTAGAACTGGCTGTACTGGCCTGCGTAGCTACCCAAGTTGGCGGCGAGCGCAGTATTCATGAGCCTGGCGTTCTCAGCCTCGCGCTTCAGGCCTGTCAGCCCCGCGTACGAGCTGCGATGACTCTTCCCCATGGACTTTAGCTCTCTGCTGGAAGATTGAGGTTCAAAGTTGCACATAAACATGTTGGCCAATGGGAGACCATGAAAAATGCGCGCGTCGCATGTTTTCCCTCGTAATGCGTCATTGCCTGTGAAAATGAAGTACATGCACGCTACAGTAGCGTAGTGACGCGAAGATACCAGATTATTGATTGCGAGCCTCTGCATCATCTATAAGTTCGTCCACCAACTCCAATACATATACCGGCTCCATTTGCCGTACAGATGGTAAAGACTTAAAAAAATACTTAAGTAAAATCTTCTGATGCGGGCAGATACTTGGTAAATCGTCGGTGATGTAACCGCGGGAAAATTTGCGCTTCTCCTGGATGCGACGAAAAACAAAAACTGAAAATATTTCGTACACGGTTTGAAAGGACGGCACTTGGAACCTGTGTGAACATTGTCTAATACCGAGTTTATCCACCATGTGTATCTGCCACGGCACTGCGACTTCGGTTGGATGTTGGATCCTGATGTCGAAGTTTGTGCGTTTGATCTTGAGATTCTAATGACCCCCCCCCAGGTAAGATCACTTTACGTCTCACTTTCGGCTCCTCGTAAAATACCGAGCCGGACCCGCTACTCACGCTTGACAGTATTCTCATCTCTTGGGCGCTTTCTCCCCGCGCAACACGTAGAATTGTCGGTTTTGTCTTGCACGTTTACAGTTAATCAGGTTGTTGCTCGTCTTCTCACACATTTCAATCACGGAAACCGAGATTCAGACTAGCCTTTTCCTTACTCAAGACAATAAGGTGCCCTAGCATCTCGAGCTCGGCTTGATATGCAGATAGATTATTCCTTCTGCAATAATCATACTGTCCACCACTTTTCGTCACTCCGACGTGTGCATCCCGCCCCCTTCCACCTGCTGTTATCTCAAGCGGTGCTTTCACCTTTTTGAGGAGAATTTCGACTCTAGCTCGAGCTTCTACAATCCCTTTAAACCCATCAATCCGGTAAATTCGGTCTGACCCCTCAAGGAATGCAGAAAGCTCGACAGCACCAGGGAAATTGGAGTCAACCATTCGTAGCGTCTTGTAGCAAGAACAACTAGAGTCGCAAAGTGCTCCGGTGCTCTCGCTCTGATGTCTAATCCACACTGGGTTACATTTAATTGACTCATGTGGCCTGCAGGTGATGCTGTTTAACGACATTGCCGGTGCAGGAGCGGCATGCCAATTGTCAGGGGAGCAGTCTCGAGCAGAGGCGTCGGCAATTTACAAGTCGCTGCTGGCTCCGGATAGTACGCTGAAGATTTTGCTGATTACCCCGAAGAAGCTTATCAAGAGCAAGCTCTTGATGTCGAGGTTTGAAAAGGCCTACCAGAGTGGGAGGATAAAACGGTTCGTTATTGATGAAGCCCACTGCTGTAGTCAGTGGGGCCACGATTTCCGAAGCGTAAGTTGCCAGGGTATGAATCCATGCTGGATTAGGCTTGTTCACAATGCTTGCGTGTATGCTCCTCATGATTGCAGGATTACTCGAAGCTAGGAATTCTTAAGCGTCAGTTCCCCACAGTGCCCATCTTGGCACTGACAGCGACCGCTACCCCACGTCTGGCGAAGGATGTAAAGGCTATCCTCGCGATTCAAAATTGTGTATCGTTTCGAACTTCTTTCCTCAGGAAGAACCTACACTACGAGGTACGATTTTGAAATTCGTGGCTGGAACTACCGGTAGTTTTCTGTAGCGATGCATTATCTTGTGTTATCCTCTATGGTCGTGGAAAAACCAGCAAAAGATGCTACTGCGATGGATAAGTTAGTCCGCCTCGTGAAATCTTTTTCGGCATCAGATACGGGGATAGTGTATTGCCTCACGAGAAAAGAAACTGAGCAGGTGACGCAGCACCTTCGCCAAGCTAACGTCCGAGCAGCATGTTATCAAAGGAAACGACATAAAGAACATACTAACGTAGTACTTAAGTAATATTCAAAATGGCCCGTTGAAGCAGAATGAAACCTGAGAGACTGCAAGCGTTGGTTTGTTCTTGTGTGTTGCTAGTCGCTCTCGGTATTGAAGTCCATAGCTAACCGGACTGCCAGATCGGGAAGGAAGGGGCTCTGGTGGGGTAGGAGGCTTAATAGAATGCTTCTGGCTCGAGTGGCCAAGCATCAGACGATGCGCTGCTGCAACTTGCATTGGACCTGGGACGACTAGCGGTTTTTTATCGGCTGCTGCTGCTAGCCACTGTGCCTTATCAGTCCCGGAAAACCCGAAGCAGTCTCGACCAACCTGATCCTTCTTCTGCGCACCTTTGAGCGGTGGAAGTACCACACCGTTGCTATCCGTTTCTGGGCGTCGGTGCTGCAATGGCGCTGAAAACCTTAGCTGCAGCTCATCGATATACTTTTGCGATGCCTCCAGCATCTTCCGATACTTTGAGCCTTGTTGCGAGTTTGATAGCGGATATATACGAACAAAGTCAATCAGATGTTCGTCAACCTCGTCCTCTTGTTCAGGGTCCTCCTCTTGCTGTTGAGTACCAGCGGACACAGACTCACGTGGTACAAATTCAGTGATCCCCTTGCCATATTTTTGCTGAAGACTGCGACTGAGTTCCTCCTGGTTGTCAGCGTACTTGGCAACAATTTTGTCGAGACGACGCAGTCGATCGGAATTGAAGTGAGCGTAGTAGTTGGTGAGAGTTTCTCGAAGTTGGTCTGAATCTAATGGCAGTTGAGTGCCTTTGTCGACTTCACCAATATATTCGGGGGCACTTGTTCGAGGGGTTGACGGGATCAGTGGAGGAAGTTCACTTCGTTGATTGTCACTAACCATTGAGCTTGACCCGGAATAATTTGTCATTGATATCGCGGAACCCCCGTAAAGCCTTCGCTGGAAAGCGCGAGCCTGTTCGGCTTCATACCGCTCTTTGTCAATTGTCGAGATATTCAACAAGTCAAACGTTTGAGATATGAGGGGTTCCTTCACACTCCAATCTAGCGGCGAGTCACAGCCAAAACTTGGCAAGTGGTTTACTTCCAGCAGCCAAGGCTTCAGCTGTTCATCCACTAGCACATCCATGCCCAACAGCGCAAAAGAGCAAGATGGCGGCGTCGACGAGCTCGAAGCAGGATTCGAGAAATTCGTATTCGTGTCATCTTCTGTACTGCCCCCGTCACTGCTACCACTGATGCTTTCAATTGCACTTGCTGGACGCTCACTCTTGCCACCATTATTGTCTGATCCGAGGTTAATATCACTTGTGTGGGGTACCGACATAGATGCCGAGTTAGTACGGCGCACATACTTCGTAAAGGTGGATTTGTACTCTTGTGCGAGCGTAGGTTGCACGGATAGGATAGACTTGAGGCAAATGTCACCAATTTGCTCCCATAACTTGTCAATACGGTCGGCGGGGAATACCTCTTTTAGCCACCCGAAAAACCATTTCAGAGAACGCTTGCTACCTGTGCCTTCAGTGCCATTTCCCTTGTTCACTTCAAAGTTGTTGGAGTGCTTATTTACAGCGTAATTGGTGAGGTGCATGAACCGCTGCTCGAGGTTGTCTGCGTTTGGGGTTACATAGTCAGCTGTGCACATTCGCACCAGGCCGTCCTTGAAAATATATACGCGCAGCGGGGAGCAAGAGGTCACGAGCACGTAAATTCGTAGGTCAAACTTTTTTCCGTCAATGAGTAGTGGGCGAGCCACATATTGCTGAGCAACTAGGACATCACCACGGGGGATCTGCGACAGCTTGCGAGTCAGGAACACACCTTTTCCTTGGCACATGTGGTCGGGCTTCACGATGAACGTGCGTTGGCTTTCACCTTCAGAGTTGAAGTTTTGCTGGAACTCGTACTGGTCGAACGGCAGAATCCACGTCCGCGGGACAAAATCGTATTCGCCCGGAAAGAGCTTCTTCATGCGCTCAAGGTTTCGTGCTAGTTTCGACTTACATGCAAGGTTGGCCATCCCTGGGAAGTGGTTCACCTTTTGGTAAGGTAACAACGCCTTGAACGTCGGCAGAATGTCGGGTACGTCGATCCAATGCAGATTACACACAGACGGCTTGGTTTCTGGTTTTTCGTCCGTCACGAGTTTCCAGCCTCGAGCTCGCGCTACACGACGCACTACTTCATACCTGCACAAAGTCACATTGATCCGCACTCGTGTGGTCTTTCGCCTCGACGTTCGCTTGCTCTCCATCAGCGATATCACTTCCAGCTGCGCTGCTGTATCAGAGCTTTCCACTTGGCAGCAAAGGGTTCAAGCCGACTTTGGGCCGATCAAGTCCGCGGGTCTATTTGCAGAGAAGAAACCACAACTCGCGCGTGCTGTCCACGCAAATTGCAGCACTATAAATATGAGTTCGCGCTCTCCACAACACACAAACTACCAGCACAACTTGGAAAACAGTTATTATTGCCCAGAACCATTTCAACGCAACGCAAACCACCACCACAACCTAGAGAGCACTGCGGATAATGGTGTCGAACTCTGGCTTAAGTGATGCTCCGCCCACAAGGAATCCGTCCACGTCCTCAAGTCCAATGAGCTCGCCGCAGTTCTTCCCATTCACTGATCCTCCGTAGATGATCCGCACGTTGGTCGCCACGTCTGGCGACACATTGCTCGCGATCCACTGCCGCAGCTTCTGGTGCGTCACCTGCGCCTGCGCCGGCGTGGCCACCACACCCGTGCCGATGGCCCACACCGGTTCATAGGCGATCACCACGCGCGCCCACTCCTTTTCGTCAACGATGGCCGCCAGCGCTTTGGTCTGGCGCGTGAGCACCTCGAGCGTCTGTCCGGCCTTGCGCTGCTCCAGCGTCTCCCCGACACAGAAAATCACTCGGAGGCCGAGATCCAGCGCGCGCTTCGTCTTCTTGGCCACGATCTCGTCCGTCTCGCCGTAGTACGCGCGTCGCTCCGAGTGGCCCGTGATGGTCCACGAGATCCCGAAGTCCACGAGCTGCTCGGCCGCGATCTCGCCCGTGAATGCCCCGAGACCCGTGAGACTCACGTTCTGCGCACAGACAGCGATGTTGCGCTGCAGCAGCTGCTGCACCAGCTCGAGGTGCAGCGATGGAGGGGCCACCACGACGTCCACTTGGGAGGGGTCCACTGCCGAATTGTTGAGGATAGCCACCAATTCACGAACGGAGCTCCTGGTGCCATTCTACATGTACAGTGGATGTTAGTGCACTTTACGAATTGTTTAAGTGGTGGTGGGGATGGCGTACGCATTTCCAGTTGCCGCCGATGAGGTACTTGCGAGGCATCGTGGAGGGGGAGGTGGCAGGTAGACTGCAAAAGCGCTTGTGCTACAGCGTTGGGTGTTGACGTCAGCGGTCCATGTTGAAGTGTCTGGATGGGATTTGACTTGGTATTTGTATGCTTCATTTTGGGTCAACACCAAAATGAAGCATACAAACACCAAGTATCCTACCACAAATAATCAGTGGATCATTATTTGTGGTAGAACACCCCATGAAACTGTATTCCGCTCCAGAATAAAATTTACGGTGATATTCTACGATTCAGAATTTTTGAATCCACCATAAAAAAACAAACTGACTTGCTGCAGTTTTACTGATACATGTATAGACCAAAATCTTTGGAAGCCACAATAATTCTCCAATGCAACGCCACCTTCAGATATTCGCTCGTACTAAATTTATTCTCAAGACTAATGCCGTGCGGCTCTGGATATTGCAGCAAAAATCTTAGTGAGTGGTGTAGTGATACCTGTATGCATTAATCTTTATCCCCCAGGTCATTTTCCTACCGGTAGCAAGGGCAAAATCCTACGCCAAACTTGGCCAGGAGCTCTATGAAACATTCAGCAACGCCATACTTAGTTTTGGGCTCGAACGGAGACGCGGTTATGGCGAGGCTACATGCTGGATGTCGTGTACGTGGCAAGACAAAAAAGCTCAGGGGTAAGGTCGGTGTAATCGTGGTCGTGCGAAGTGAATTCCACCAGCTCAAATACGACGTGCGGTGGTCAAGCGGAGAGGTGGAAACAGTGGCAGGGCGTGCGATCAAACTGGACGGTGAGCCCAGCATCGGCTTGCCACCGGATGAGCAGCCTGCTGTAATAAGTGACCCTGCATGCAGCACATTTACAGAGCTCCTACGTTCATCGATTGCCGCCTACCTGGGTGAGCTTGACGCTTCGTCGTCAGATGGAAGCAGCGAAGCAGAAGTCGACGGCATCTCGGACGAAGAGGACGATGATGCAGACGTGATCGCCAACGGCCGGCGCTGGAGGCCGTGTCCGTCCATTTTGCTAGACCAGGGATCTCATGTGCATCCACGCTCTACTCAATTCTCAATAGGTGTAATTGGAGGACGCTCGTTCGGAGACTACTTCTATTTGATGTACCCGATGCAGACTTTGAAGGACACAATTGGATTCACTAACGAAAATCTTATTCGGCTTCATTATCGTGTAATTCGGGAAGGAGACTGATTTAGATTGGTCTGGGACTAGCGATGACACATGAGCCTCGTGATGGTCCTATAAAAACATACTGGGAACCCGAAGCAAGAGAGGGCTGCGTCGACACCCCGCTCAATTTCGGGCGGCGGTTTGGCATGAGTCGTCATTGTTTCGAGGAGATCATGCAGTCAATGGCATATTCCGATGGCCGTATAGACAACGATCCCTGGAAACCAATTCGGGCTTTTATCGATGGATTCAATGAACGGCGCAAGCGGGCTGTGACGCCGGGAAATATGCTTTGTGTAGACGAATGCATGAGCTCTTGGAAAGGGCGGGAGGCCAAGTATGCTCACGACGGATCGCCGCACAAGACAAAGATTGCTAGGAAGCCGGAAGGCAAAGGCACGGAGCTCAAAGCAATTGCAGACGGTGAAAGCGGCGTTCCTCTTGGACTCGAACCAGTCGAAGGAGCCGCGCGCCAGCGGTCTAAACAATACGCACGCGAGTATGGTGAGGGAACGGCTATAGTGCTTCGGTTAGCGGAACCGTATCGAGGTACAGGCCGAGCAATTGTTGCGGATAGCGCATTTGCGTCGGTCAAGACACTAGTTCAGCTGGAGCAGCGGCATGGACTGTTTTTTATGGGTATAGTGAAGACAGCCACTTGGAGTATCTGAAAAAGCACTTCGCTACGTGGTTCCAGCACGCGGATCGTTTACTGTTGGACTAGTCCAACATTCCATGGCAAAGACATGTACGCTATGTGCTGGGCGGATCGCAAGCCCAAGTCAATTATCTCCAACCGCGGTACGACGCTGGCTGGAACTGACGCAGTCACCGGTTGATCCAAAGAGATGGAATAGCACAAACTGTGCGATACGAGAAGCGAATTGAGCGACCACAAATGATAGAGTTGTTCTTCTCCAAGTTTTCAACAATCGACGTGCACGATCACTACCGTCAGGGTAGTTTGGCACTAGAACGGCAATGGATTACACGCAATTGGACGCACCGGTTGTTCAGCACCGTGCTGGGCATGGTGGTCGTCGATGCATTCCTAGCCTATCGCTATGACATGGCTGACGAAGGCCATATCGACTTCCACGACTTCGTTTCACAGCTTGCTCATCAACTGATTTTCAACCAGTATACTGCAGCTAGGACTGGGCGCAGTGGATCCGCGAGAATGGACCATGACTGCGACGAAAGCTCCCCTCATCGCATCAGAGCACTTATCGATCTACCCCAGTATGAATCTGCACGCGCACAAGGCAAGCGGGCGCAACGCTTATGTGGGGTCTGCAACACCAAGGCATCTTACTATTGTGTGGCGTGTTCCGACCCCGAGAGGGGCCCGTTCTTCGGCGTCTGCGGCCCAAACACCAAGAGGAACTGCCTGTAGTCTCACCTCACCATTATGATGATGGCTTCAACCTGACCTTTTTACGCATAACATATGTTTCAACATACAAACCTTCATATAAATCTATCTTCCTTGATCCTACGAGCGCTAATTGTGTCTAGAGTGCTGGAAATCTATTTTTGAAGTCAATCCTACCGGTAGGATTTCGTTCCTACCCGTATGATCAAAGGGGGATAAAGGTTAAGTTGCGATTATACTACAGACAACCGATGGATCCCAGTTTTTTATCTGTCCAAAGAAGAATAACTCCCTTGAGAACCATCAACACCAAACACAATTGCAATTATTATAGCTCCATCGCCTGTTTAAATTGCTAAATCGTAGTTGTTGACACATGTGAGAAGTTAGTTAGCATACTAAAAACAACATATCGAAAGCGCGACGCCTAATGAGGAAGCTACCGAGGCGTGCGTACCGGTAAGTACTTGTCGGGCAGTGTAGACTCGGTGATTTTCGTTGTGTACTGTGTGGTGACGTTGTCGTATGATTGTTACTCTAATGTTACTCTATTGTAATGTTGCGCGAATGTCGTTCTTCACCGGTTGGGTCAACATTAGCGACATAAGTTTTGAGCATTTATTAAGTATTAGGTCCGTTTAGTATGCGATTTAAATAGATCTAACTATCATGAAATTCCAAAAGTATCCAAAAATGCGTTTATACAGGATTCACGAGCTGTCAAAAATACGCCTGCAAACGCGTATCGGATGTGCTCTTCTTGCGGTGTGGCTCGACCCACCCGGCAGTCGCAGGTCCGCCGACCTTTATCGTGCTTATATCGTGAACTTTTGTCCGCTTCCTGCCTCGAATCGCATCAAATAGCATCAATATCAACGTCCAAAGCAGCGAGAAGCTGCAGTTGAAAAGTCGAGTGTTCGTGTGGAGTAGCTTATCGAACCCAATCCATATCGCCACCTCTGCAATGCTCAACAACAGGAGGAAGAACCACTTGACAACACTCGCACCCCGCGCCAGGAAGACGCAGCAGCACCAGTAGAACCGCGACACCTCCAAGTAGCAGGCTCAGACAATACGAATCGAATGCCGACTGGACAAGGCTGTACAACGTGGAAAGCGCCGCCCCTATCATCACTATCAGTCGTTGGAGGGCGACGCAGCCCAGCAGGATGAGCCTACATTTTGAGGAAACCGATGTTGGCACTCTCATAGGCTCTGGCGTGATGGCAAGATGGCGAGATGGCGAAATAGCGAAGTGGTTTACACGCAACGCGAGAATGCAGGGGTTTCAGCTCACGCTAACAAGAGGTCTTACATTCGCTCTCAGTTTGGATGTGCTGCGATTGTGCTGAGGCATGCAGGCTTTTAGAAACGGTAACGCGTTTACGTCTATTTAATCGTGTGGACTAACCCTGTAACGTAATGAGAGGATTGAAGTGCTGAGCTAACACCCTTCAAGGTCCGGTGTAGGCTTCTTTCGATTTGGCGCCGCGCGTGGGCTTTGGCTGCTAACACGTTCTGCTTGCGCTTGTAGACGTCGATCGAGAGCGGCGTGGTCATCGGTTCGCGAGCAGCGATGGCAATTTATCGGTAGATGTCGACGTCGCTTCACTCGGTCGTTTCAGACTTGGCGACAACCAACGGGCTGTTCCAACATAGAGTCGGAGACTACCAGCTCGACTCCCTCTTGCTGCGTAGGTAGATCGCTGAGAACGATGCCAAGCATATAATCAATGGATAAACTACCTGCTGAATCAAAACAAAACTACTGCTGCGTCACTCACTTCACCGATACCCACGCAGCAACGATGTCATAACACTTCTCTCAATGCATAGACTACAGCATCGGCACGTCTCGATGACGGGATGAAGATCCGGAACTCGTCGAAGTACACGGCCATGTTTGCCCCGCCTCACTGCTGTTGAACAGTCCGCTACTGGCCCCCGCGCTGCTGCTGGAACTCGCGCTGCACCTCCTCGACCGACTTGCCGTACGTCTCCGGGACGAGCTTGAGCGACAGCGCGTAGAAGATCGCCAGCAGCACCACGAACGGCACGTAGCTGTAGTCGTCGAAGGCGTCGGCGATGTACGGGTAGGCGACACCGACGATGAGGTTGCACAGCCAGTTGACGC
>JAIKVD010000427.1:0-19846 GCA_024679075.1 Phytophthora uliginosa
ACCGGCCGCCAGGTGCGCGAAGCCCGTGTACGAGCCGTACTTGGGCGCGTTGCCGTTCGGAGGGTCGATCGAGCCCTGGATGATCACCGCCACGATCAGCCCGTAGATGCCCAGCACACCGGCCATGACCACGGGGATGATGTTGCGCATGGCCAGATCGGGCCGCATCACGCCCATCGACGCGATGCCCACGCCCGACTTGGCCGTGCCGTACGCAGCGCCGAGGTCTAACAGCAGCAGCAACAGCAACAGGTTAGGCCCATCTACCTCACAGCTACAGCTACGGCTTCTCTACGGCCAGCAAGGCGGCAACGTACTGGCGAAGACGAGGGCGGAGGCGACGCCCATGAAGCCGAAGAACGACGCCGACGACGGGCACACGTCTGCCACGAGCTGAGCCAGCATAATTATTGTTGGGGGTTCTACGGAGAGTTCTGGCGGATGGAAAAGCACGTTGCAGGGAGACACAGAGGCATCGTGAGATAGCTGCGGATGGGGACCGTGTAGTGGTGCTGGCGGTACGAGCTGCACGGGGATGTGGGCCGCCAGCGCAGCGCCGAGGTCTCTTTCTTCACGCACCTGATGGGAATGTAGCGGAACTGCCTTTGAAGGCGGCTGTAAGCCCCCCTTTCGGCAGTATTCTCAGACCAAGAGGTTTTATGCCGAAAAACCTCGATAAAGATCCGTTTTTGGAATCGAATGACCAAGCGCCGCTCGAGGAAACGGACCGAGCTACACCGGGCAATGTATTGCGTCGATGAGGGCACAAGGAATACTTCGCTAGCTGTGTGCTATGAGCCATCAATGCATGTCCGCATATTGTAGGCTCGTAAAGCGCAGCGTTGGCGAATCTGCTATCGCGCGATAAAACCCACCCAACGTAATAGTTTGTGTACTGCACATAACATTTAAGTAAAAAAAATACTGTGTTATTTTTAACGAGCTCCAAAAACAGCTCACAAACTTTACCAACAATATTATTGTGTATATTTTGATTATATGAAACGTTTGGCGGTGACCCGGGTCACCACAAATTTTACAGAAGAAAATTTGATTAATTATTTTTGTTAGGGAGGTCAGCGGTGGATAGTAGTTGGAAGAACGATGAATGAGCAGCAACCCGCTGCACGGCGACGTGTTGGACGCGCAGGAGGCGTGGTTTGTCGGTATGGTACCTCCAGCAACTAAGCGAGTCGGGCGGCTCAAGAAACAACTGACACCCGTACACCCATCGATCTTTTCGTTTTTTAAGTCTAAACATTCGTAAACACTCGCCTTCCGTGGTCTTGGAGTCTACAACCAGGACATCGACAGCGCTCAGCTCGGAGTCAACTGCAATCGCTACCATCACAATGGCAGCGGTCAGCAACCCGTCAACTTGCACCGATGCACTAAGGAGCGAGTCGCTCCGAGCGACAGCATGAGCTCGACTTCGTAAGTTCATTCAACCTCAATGGACCTATTATCTAACATATGCATTGTTATAGGGTTTTTGACACCCCGGGGGCCCGGGTCACCGCCAAACGTTTCATATACTATACTACGTCGAAGTATTATATTTTCCAACTTGCCATCATGGCGGAGGAGTACCGGCAGCGCCTGGACAACAATGTGGAGAAGCTGGTGGAGAACTTCAAGGGGCTGATCAAGACGGCCAAGATCAAGGACTCGGCCAACACCACGCGCGAGTCCTTCCAGAGCTCCATCTACGCCACGACACTCGTGCAGGCCAGCGAGTCGCTGCTCAAGCTCGTGTCCGAGATGAAGCTGTCGCTGGCGCTCGGCGACTTCGAGGGCATGAGCCAGAACGTCGACACGACCTCGGACGAGCTGCTCAAGCGGTGAGAAACACGCACACGCTTAAATTCCGCACCACTAGGCACTACTATAATGCATGCAGGGCTAACAGCTTTGCTTTTGGCTGCAGATGCGACGACGTGGACGCGCAGATCTCGCACCTGAGCGCCGACATCTCGTCGGCGCTGTTCGAGCTGGAGCACCACTACTACCAGTCCAAGTGGCGGCTGGCGCCCTCAACCGACAGTGAGGAGGCTTCGTGAATGAGGTGGTAGGAACGGCGTAATATACAACGACACACAGAGCTTTGGAGGGACCAGCGCTCGATGCCTGGAGCGCTGGCGGAGTGGATGGATGCAAAATTATCAGACGGCGATGCTGGTGGCACTAGCGGTGTCGTCCTCGTCCTCGTCTTCTTCTTCGTCGTCGTCGTCAGCATCAGCGTCATCTACTTCATCGATGGAGGAGACGCTAGGGGTGATTCTAGGAGCGAGCAGCACTGGAGTACCCGGCAAAGCGGGCGAGTTGGCCTGGCTGGGCGTTGCCGATGCGGTTGGAGCTGCTCCAGCTATGCCGCCGGCGAGGGTAGTGTGGACACCGTTCAGTGCATTCTCCTTCATGCGCCATTCGTTCATTCGTCGCTGATTCTCCATCTCCGTCATCGGAATGTAGCTGCAAAACAGCACGAAGAAATTAGTATCTGCAGAATGCCGACTCGCACCAACTTGCATAGCCCTTCCACTGCATTGTATTCATACCTGGCTCGTTCCTTTTCAGATAACTTCTGCCACATATCACCAAGAATCTTAGACGCATCTTTGGCGCTTGTGCTAGGGTGATCAGCCATGATTTTCTTTCGGTTTTGCCTGGATACAACATCAACAGCCAGATAAACAAACTGCCTGCAGGTTGCGCATGCGCACCACACCATACCTGCAAAACATGAGGAAGGTGTTCACTGGCTTGGGCGGTCGGTTGGGCCTCGCTGTTTGTTGCGGTGGCGGAGTCACCAGCATCGTGGGGCGCGACAGCGGTCTCATCCGCTTAAAGTCTTCTCGCTCGAGTTGCGGGATGTCATCCGCCAAAATGTACTTGACGGACGGGCCCCACGCATCGGCATCCAGACGATCACGGAACGCCGCGGTAACAGGAGGGAGTCTCGTGACTCGATCCTTCAATCCTTCTCGGATAAGCTGGGCAATTAAACAACATTGTTTTCGTTAGCTTTAGCACATTCGTGTGTGCACATACGCAGTCATCTCTTACTCTGGAATAGTCGCGAAGTTGCTCGCGAATGGATAAAGCGACTTGTGCCTCAAATTCGCCGCCCAACCCCTACGCAACGCAAGCAATTTTTGTCAGAAGCCGAGTGCAGCGCTGAAATATAGCTGATTAGCTTACCAAGTCTTCACAAACGACCCGAGCAAAGCACTCAGGCGAGTTGTTGGGGTTGTTCAGGTCCCACTCGAACCGGTCAATATAGATAGTATCGTTCAGACGAAGGTTGATGAAGATCGGGTGCAGACTCTCCGTTGTAACAGCCTCGTGCCAAGGCAGTGATCGTTGAGCCTTCTCGACCTGTTCTTCAATCGACTTGGCGATTCGCTTATAAAAGCACTCCGGGAGGTCCAAGTCTCTAACTAGCGCAGCAGCAAACGTTTCGTACGTAAAATCCTGTTCGTACCTGTGAGTTAGAACGAGACGCCACAGTTAGCAACAGTCGCCAATGAGGTAACACGATGATTACTGTCAACATTCAACTCGTACTTGTTCCATGAGAAGGAGTCAATGTATCGATAGCCTTCAATGTCTATGTCGAGTCGGATGGGGATCAGCAAAGTATCGCGAGTTGGAAACTGCCACCATACAGCGCACATAAAACCACAATGCCCATCATCCTCTTATATCGGTTCCTCTAGCACAATATTTTTTGTTGTTGTGTAGCAAATCAAGCGGGGTTCGACGTACCTTGGGGTAGTTGTAAAGCCTTCGCTGCGCAAGGATCGAGCTGTCTTTCCTGTTTCCGAGTGCACCAAATTCACATGATTTCATTAAACCATCACATCAATTATTACCTCATACTATTTCCGTACCTCCTCGCAGCTTGAAGGGGATCGTTCATGTCATCCAGTCGCCGTTTCAATTTGGGTGAGCTTGCCGTCGAGTTGAACACTACGCAACGCAGAAACCCACCAACACGTCAGCCCCGTGCAACACTAAAATGCAAAATGTCCAGCATCGTACGCATCATGCCCTTGTCCATGGGCTTCCCCCCGCGTCGTCGAATCAGCCACGACTCCATCAGTCCATTAATCTGCCAAACAATCCGCCACCAGTTAGCTCCCTGCAATCCCCAAATCTTGCGGCATTGCACACGCTTCAATTCTCCCCATCTGCGCCACTTACTCGGCCGACGTTGCCCTTGTACCTGCCCAGCATCCACTGGGACAGCATACTGGCGTTCACGCCGCATTCCTTGGACACGTCCACTTGACGCAGCCCCAGCCGGTTGCGCAGCGTCTCCACCTGAAGCCGCACGCCACAATGCATAGCCAAACGATTAGCACAATATTGAGCCAATGGGAACGCGTAGGGAGTCAATATAAAGCGCAATAGGGAGAACTGAAGCTCGTACCTCCTGCGAGAGCACGGAGCGCTCGATCTCGGCGTTGTCCTGGCGAATCGGAGCGCGAGAAATTGCAGCGAGTTAGACACGTCCATTGCAGAGGAGATGGGGGCGAAAGAAGAGGGCGTGGCGCGCCCCGCAGGTCGCCAGGGGGCCGCGCACGCACCGGCTGGACATGCGCGAACTCTCGGCCCGCCATTTGCACTGAAAGTCCAAGCGTTAGGCAGCGCCAAGTTTCGCGTTGCATTGCAGAAGATCGATTGGTCGAAAAGGACGACGATCGACTATTGGCTGAAACTAAACCGTGACATTTGACGAGTATTGTAATTTTCTACCGTGATATTTGATGGTCAGCTGTGACCAGTCGAGCGCAGTCACGCCTTCCCAGCTCGACATCTCCATCAGCACGAGCGGGCGACGCTCGCCGGCACGGCTTGAAGTTCCACGCGTCTGATTTTGCCACAAAAGCGTGAAGCTTCCCCATCACAAACACCTAGGGCGGTCGTCCGGCCGTCACAAAGTGACTCAAAAGGCGGCTCCACTCTCCCTTCATTGGCCAAAACCCACCGCATGCGCCGCCACCATTGGCCGGATAAATAGGGGAGAGACCTGGCGTCGGAAAATCTCACACACACTCTCACTCCGCAAGTGTCTCCGTAAGCGCACTCTGCCGAAAAGTTGCCGCAGAACTCGGTGGTTTCCGCACAGGCCGCGCGAGGCCCGAGGGCTCGAGACTTGACACTCGACACTCGAGACCATGGACAGCATCGACCAGCTCTTCCGCGGCGACATCAAGCCGTACGCCTGAACAAACGCTCCTCTGGCGTGTCCAGCGTAGCGTAGCGTGTCTGACCATTTGATTTGTGTGCGCAGGCGCGACCTGCCGCCGTGCGACGTGGAGCACCTGGACGAGATCCTGCTCGTGCTCAAGACGTCGCACCCGACGGTGCGCAGCAAAGTGCTGACGGACCTGGCGGAGAAGGTCAGCGGAATATTTATTTATTTATTATTATAGTAATTATTATTGTTTTTTTTCTTGGTGGAGGCTGATGGTTGTGTGGTTGTTGGGATGCTGGTAGGATGGCGCGTATATTGTCAAGTTGCTGGATCTGTTCGACGTGAGCGAGCTGGATGCGGACAGGGCGGTGCTGCACAAGCTGTTCGACATTTTCTACGCAATTCGTGCGTGATTGCAGTGCAGCTGATAATTGGTTAGGAGGCCGCAATACTGACTGTGGTGGTGCTGTTGCTGGTGCTGTTGCTGTTGCTGCTGGCAGTGGAGCTGGGCAATCGCGGCTTGGTCGAGGTGCTGCTGAGTGAGATGAACTTCATCTCGGTAGTCGGCGTGTTCGGCTACAACCCGGGATTAATCCGCGAGATGGATTTTCGAACGGCGCTGGAAGGAGATGGGGGATTTCACGAGGTGCGTGGCAGATGAGGTCCAATTTTGGTTGAACGGTCGGGCGGAGAGTTGACCTTTGTGGCGTTCGTGGCAGGTGGTCCCTATCACCGATCGCAGTGTGGTGGAGCGCGTTCACATGAACTTTCGTATCCAGGTGATCAAAGACAATGTGTTGTCTCGATCACTGCCGGATGGCTGTGTTCTCTTGCTGGAACACATGGCCAACGAGAACAATTTCCACATCCTGTCCTACATTTCCGAGAGCGAAGACTACTTGAAGGCCATGTACGTAACTCGGCGCTGCAATGGTGAGAGTTGTATGGCAGGCTAATGCAAGATTTGTGCTCGGATTTCTGTAGTAAGGAGCTCGTTTCAAGTAAAGAGAAAAGGATGGAGGGCCTGGGACTGCTGAAAGCGATTATTAACCTGGTGCGAGTGACCAAACCGGTGGACAGGTTACCGCAACGCCGTGACCCATTTGGAGCCCCGCCGGTGTTTGGCTCCCTCATTGGCAATCTCTTTAGCGATGGCGATCTTTTTGCGGCGTTTGCTACTGTATTGGGCTCTCTTGACTCAAAGCCGGAGGAAGTCGCAATGGCCGTGGATATCCTCAATGTGCTAGTGTTCTACCAAGGCCCAGACAGGTTACGAACATATCTTGCAAGCGAAGGAAAGTGCATACCTGCACCGACCTCCGATAAGGAACGCATCACGTGGACGGCAGATTCCTCCTTATTCACTGCATTGTTGATCGTTTTCGAGCGTGACGAGCCCATGCGGATCCAGTTGTCTAATCTGCTGCGCGAGATTTTTCGAGTACCTCTGGCTCACGTACGTAAACTGGCTCTACACTGTGGCCTAGTTCGTCTACCTGATTGCATGCAATTATTCGTATACGTGCCAATTGTGCAGGATGACAAGTTTTTGAGTGTGCTCTACCCAAACTACATCCATTGGCTGCTCCAACCGTTGAAGAACAACAACTTCGTTCACGATGAATCCGCAATGTTTGATCTGCAAGACAGCATCATGGAATTGCTTACATTCTGCACTGAAAATCACGGCTACCGCGTGAAGTATCTATTCGGAAGACAACCGATTGCGACCTACGCCGACAAAATGCTGCGCTCGAAAAACAAACTCTTCGTTATCCGTACGTAATCGACAGGTCACCGTCCAGGTGCTGCAATATTCTTGTTGCAAGTATTGATCTTGCGGATAGCCGAGCTGATTATATGGTATTCGTGTTATAGACGCTGTGAAGTTTGTTCGGGCATGTGCAGTGAGAGCTGAAGCCTTCTTTTCCAGATTTCTGATTCAGAACGATCTGTTCACGCCGATGTTAGCAAATTTGGAGATCGGAAAACCAAATTCAGGTGCAGTCAGTTCGGCAATCCTTGAATTACTGGCGTTTATCGAAAAGGTAAGAATGCCCCGGTCGTATACATGGATATTCTGTAACACTGACCTGAATATGTATCTTGAATGATGAAGACAAACCTGACTTCGTTGGTCGAGCACATCTACACGAAGTTTTACGAGACATACAAAGGCGAGTGTCCTCTCGTTTTCGAGGCCATCCGTGCACGCCACAATAGTAACTCCGGATCTGCTGACGCACCGACGGATTCTGCCGATACAAGTAAGGTCCGTTTTGTACGGGCAGGCAGTATTGACGATGAAGAGGAGCTGTATTGGGAAAAAGAAACAGATTCGGCCGAGTCTACGCCTGAACAGGACAAGAACAGTTTGTCAGAGGTACGATTTTTTTGCATGGAGAAACAGTGGCTTGTTACCGATTAAACCCCTATACGAATCGTAACTGTATTTGTGCTCATTCAGGAGGAGGTACCTTGCCAGAATCGTCCACGTTCAGTAAAGTTGGTGGATTATGATGACGAAGATGAACCAATGTCTAAGACACCAGTAAGAGAAGGGGGTCCTGGTGATGCGGCACTCACGACGTCTCCGCGTGGTGCTGACATCGCCGAAGAAGAGCGGGAACTCAAGCTGCCTGTACGCAATAAAAAAGAGGAGGAAGTGGACACGCAAACATTTCTGGGTGGTGGCAACTTGCTTGCTCAAAAGAAAGCGAACCAGAACAAGAAGGCTCGGTCGCCCCAGTTCAAGAACGTGTTTCAGAAGATCTCGTGGAAGCTGTCCAACCCAGACAGTGCAAACGGAAATGGGAGTCCGTCGAACGTAGTAACCAAGACAAGTGGTGACAGTGATGGCGGCAATGACGCGAAGCGTGACGATAGCGATAGTAATAGTGTAGGAGGCGACCACGAGTCCAGTGACGACGGTGCAAGCTCGGAGTCTGCAGCTTTGATGATTGCAAAGCGGAAGTTAGCACTGGACGAAGCGACCAACTCGGATTCTCTGCTCAAGAAGGCGAAGACATGTACTCCAATCAGCTCCAGTTAGTGCGGTACAATAGTCCTGCCACCTTGTACGAGTCCCATATAACCCAGCAGCGCGGAAAAGTATCATCAGAGGCGTGGAAAACAAACGCGGAGAGCAGTGACGTGTGAAACGCAGTCGTGTATTGGTAGAACCAATCGATAAACGCATAAAAAATGCCAACATAGAGGGATGCAAAGCACGCGGAAGCAGTACGACGTCAGTGCTGCACTTGACGAAAATGTGTTGACATGGATACCCCGGTCCGTTGGAAACGATCAAAACTGGCAAAACAGGGCGTTACTGGCGAGGAAACACTTGATCCACGTCAATGAGAGAAGCGTTGGCGTCCAGCAGTCGTTTGCGACACAGCAAGGTGGTGGCTTTGTGCTTGATCTGCTCGCGTTCCAGCTCGAGCCTCTCGCGGTCCGCCTGCACGTTCAGCAGTGCTATCTCCTTCCCCAACCTCTCACGCAGTAGTCGACTGGTCTCGACGCCTTCGTCCGCGGTTCGCCTGGTGGCAGCATTGAACTGCGTCTTCTGGAGCTGCAGCAGTAGCATCTCGGCGTGGAATTTCACGAGCATCTGCAGCAACTGGGCGTCATAGACGTTAGCTTGGCGCAGATGTTCAAGCCTGCGGATCTCGTCCTGAACCCGTTTCAAGAGCTCTCCCAGTCCAGCAGTGTCGGACTCTTGGTTGGTCATTGCCGATGACTCGGAGCGTGGGGACTGGCGGGTGACAGTCAACGCCGACGACGTTGGTGCAGGTGATGATGAAGTGGTCGTGTCTCGAGTTTTTTGCTTCTTGGATGGTTGCACCTGTGTCCGACTGGAAGTATCTGAGTCAGCAGCTTGATTCATGGAGGTGTTAACTGTGGAGGACACGTCAGAAAGCAGCCAAAACTCTGGAGTGTCATCACTGTGAGGCTTGGGCGTATTGGGCGGGCCAGAGGTGAAGGCAACACTGGCGTTCACTGAGCCAGGGTGCAGCTCTTGAACTTGAGTGGAGTTGCCGACAGATTTGGGCATTGGGATTGGCTCGTAAGCTGACACTTCCATGCTCTCAACGGCACACAGGAGCGCATCGGAGGGGGGTTGTGGCGGTTGAGGTTGTTGCACTGGAGCAGCAACTCTTGCAGTTGCAGTTGCAGGTGTTGCCGAACTGTTATTGGTTGAAACATTTGCCTCTTGTTGCTGTTGCTGTTGCTGTTGCTGTTGCTGTTGCTGTTGCGGCTGTTGCTGGTTGTTGAACCTCTTCAAGATCCGGTAGATGTAGTTGGCGCTGCGGCCCACTTGCTTGGCGATGGTCGTGACTGGCACTCCGTCCGTGCGCATTTGCACGATCCGCTGGACCTCGGCCTCGCTCATCCACTTGCCCTTCGCCATCGTCTAGTCCCCGTAGCTCTTCGTCTGGTTAGCACTAGCTTAACCTACTGCCAAGATGGCAAAAGAGAAGTGAACTCGGTTGCGCGCTTCGCCTTCACTTGTTTTCCCGCGCAAAAGCGCCAAGATTTCCTTTTGAATTTGAAGTTGCCTTTCACGTTCAAAGATTTCTGCGTATTTTTACGCAGGGCAAACACTTTTGGACAACATAATACACGTAATCGTACTTAAAGTTCCCCTCAAAAATGCTGCGCACCACTGGCAAAATGGCGCTCAAGATGATCGACATCGGCGCGAACCTCACGGATCCGGTCTTCACCGGCGTCTACCGCGGCAAGCAAAAGCACGAGGTGAATTGCCAGCATTTCTTCTACTTTTTCCACCAAATTGCACTCTTTAACTCGTCCCCTACCCTCGGCAATTGCAGTCCGACCTAACCGCGATTTTGGCTCGCGCCAAAGCTTTCGGCGTTGATAAAATCATCGTAACGGGAGGAAACCTTGAGGAGAGCAAAGCAGCATTGCAACTGGCAAAAAACAACGAGGGTGATGGGTTACCCCAACTTTTTTCTACTGTGGGGGTGCACCCAACTCGTTGCAGCGAGTTTGAAGCCGAAGGGAGAGACCCAGACGCATATTTTGCCCAACTGTTGGCCGTGTGCGAACAAGGCAAAAACGAGGGCAAAGTGGTGGCAATTGGCGAGTGCGGACTGGACTACGACCGCCTCGAGTTCTGCGATAAGGAGACGCAACTCAGATACTTTGAGAAACAATTCCAATTGGCGGAACGCACAAAGTTGCCGTTGTTCTTGCACAATAGGAACACGGACGGAGATTTCTACGGTGGGTTAGGTGGTGTTAACCGAGGCGTTGAGTTTGTCATTTTGCTGATAAAAGGTGTTAAATGCGTGAATGTAGCCATGATTGCGAAGAACCGGTCGAGGTTCTCGAATGGTGTCGTGCACTCATTTACGGGAAGTAAAGAGGAGATGCTGAAATTGGTGGAGTTGGGGCTCTACATTGGTCATTTATTTGAAATATTGCCATGTTGGTGCAAAATTATTTTGTTTCTAACTTAATATTGCAGGTGTGAACGGGTGTTCGTTGAAGACCGCGGACAACTTGGAATGTATGAAGGCTATTCCACTTGACCGGTTGATGATCGAGACAGGTTCGTTGCAGTCATGATGCCATTTCGTTCTTCATTTGTTTTTTTTTCTGAAAAAAAAAAAAACGTTTTTAGACGCTCCGTGGTGTGACATCCGTGCAACGCATGCTGGCCATGGTCACGTGAAAACCTCATGGCAAAGCAAAAAAGCTAAAAATTACGCGCCCGACTGCCTCGTCAAAGGACGCAACGAGCCGTGCACCCTCATGTACGTTCCAAGGACTCACCATAGTATAAATAGGACAAGTTGTGTGACTTTTTGCAATGAGTGCAGCCAGGTGCTGGAGATCATCAGCGCGATTCGTGGCGAAGACCAGGATCACGTTGCCGCCACCGTTCTTGAAAACACGCTGCAGGTGTTCTTCAAAAACGAGTAAACGTCTCCCAATATGGCTATTGAACCACACCACAGATAGTGAAAGCGTGCTCACCCGTAGATGCCTTCAATAAAGCGACCACTTAGCAAGGCTTTCTGATACCAATTGCTGTTGTACGTTGTGTCAGACGCTGCAAGTATTTGGTGCACAGCCCGAGTCATGACAATCTTCCCGCAGATGAAGATTCTTGTTTCAAGAGAGCTGGACATGAGCGCACCAATCTGCTCTTTCTGAGCGGACACCAAATCTTGCACGTGCTGAGCTATTTGTCCTGGCTCGGAGGAATACGCAACGTGAAGCTCTACGATGCCTTTACTTTGCCAAGAGCGCAGTTCTGCCTCGAACAGAAGTGAAGACTTGTTCGAGCACCCTAAGAACAGCAGGTTCTTGCCACAAGAAGAATTTGCATGGAGTGATGCTGGTGCTGCGCCTCCGCCCTGTCCAATTGACTCCTGCAAGCGTAGACTTGCTCGGTTTTGCTCACACTCCAGTTCCCGGTGCTGAAGCAGCGCTCGGAGTGGAGCAATGCCAATTCCGTTGGCAATCATGATCATCGGAGCTGTGATGCCCACGGGGGTCTTAAAACGTGAAAATGCCACAAATCCGCGTAGTAGCGCCAAGATAGGAGCTGGTTTGGGCTCTGCTCGCAGTGGATTGATACTGTCGCTGGTATCGCTGCTGCTTGTTTGTGGCACTTGAGCGGCTGACTGGGAGAGAATTCGTCTGAAGTTGGAGATTGAAAGCCCATGCGCCTCATTCGGGTTGCCCAGCGCTACCACGATGTCAAACTCCCGGTCATTTTTGAGATGCGAACTTGCAACTGAGTATAGTCGTGGCTTGAGTAGCGGCGTCAAGTTCACTAAAACCTCAAACGGCATCCGTAAGCTCGGCGCCAGCTCCAGCAACTTCAGCATACCGAATTTCGCTGGTGTGAACTCTCGGGTAAAGGCAGCGGAGCCGTCAATCGAGGCCATGTTCTCCAAAAGTTCATGTTCTTTCTGGTCACTGACAAAGCCGGATGCTATGCGCACAAACTCCCTCGAGATCGTCCGTAGTTCTAGGAAGTCACAGAGTATCGTCCTAATGGTGCTTGGACTTGGAAATGGAAGGTGACGGTCTCGATTCGAGCTTTGAGGTGGATCTGAGGAAGAGCTTCCAGTCGACAGTCCTGGATCGTCTTCAAATGAAAATTCCACGTTCGAGTCCATGTCAAGGTCAAGCTTGGAACCTATTTCGTCCACAACATCTTTCGGGTTGGGTGGAAAGTATCCGAGTGTGTCGGCAGTCTCGAATTTCAACTCTGGATCCAGGATAGAAAGCCGAAGTAGCGAAACCTCTTTGAACATCGAGGTACTCGCTGAATTATCACCGGCGCACTTGAGCATCGTTATTGATCTCAGAGCGATGCACGGGTGTCGAATGTGAGTAGCGTCTCGTTTGATTGTGGACAATGTGCGGAGAAGTTTGGCCGGTGCCTTCTTCTCGCTGCTGGTGGCGATAGGAGGCAACTCGGTGCTTCTTCGTGGCGACTGTGTCTGTTGCTTGTGTTCTTTGGTAACATATCGACACCGGAAGCGTAGTCGAATGTTACGCCCATACTGATCTTGGACAGAGAATTTTGTAGGAGTTCCTCCGACCGAAGATCGAGGGGTCAAAGCACCACGTATAACACTGGATCGCCTTAAGGGTGTTGCCCGATCTACCTGCGTAGGCTGCTGTGGGGGTTGGGCTCTGACCGACGTTGGTTCTCTTGAAGGATCTGACAGAGTCCGTTGTACCGTCAAGAGTATCATGCACGGCGTTCAGTACGCGGTGTTTGGCGTGGGGAATTCGATGTATCTCACGTACAATGCAATGGGGAAGTTTGTCGACGCAATGCTGCAAGCACTGGGGGCTGTGAGGCTGTGTCCACTTGGTCTGGGGGACGTGTCCAATGACATCGATGACTCATTTGTCAAGTGGGAAGCACAAGTTCTCCACTTGGTGTATCAAAAGCTGGGCCCTCCGGTGAATGCCGCAACTCAAGCTCAAAGCCCACAAGTGGCTAAACGCCGAACAACGTACGTCGCGGAGGGCAGCTATAGACAACTTCCTACCGAGAAAGTTTTGTCGCCAGTTCATACGGAGAATCGGTCGTACTGCAGCAGAGAACGAAGTTTGGCGCCGTGGTCTTGATGCGGGGGCTGGAGCGACGATTTCCGTTGGTCTTCTCGATTTGGCGTTGGCGGGTTCATTCGCAAGTGGTGCCATTGTGGCTGTTGCTTCAGATGGCCGTGGTTCCTCTGGTAGTACTGGGTCAATGGTTGGCGATCTGGAGTCGCCTGACATAAGTCGTAGCCATTGTGAAAAGGCTTCAGCATTCGGAGATGGTCCTCCAGCGAAATGCGTCGATACTTCAAAAACCGTTAATCGCGACTTTGAATGGTGCGGTCCATTGGGGTCATTGAAACACTCCGGGTCGAAAGTTTCTAGCGAGTCCATTGAAACCACGATGCCATACTTTCCAGCATCTTTCGCCAGCATTGAAGCAAACCGCTCCGATGTTCCCGTCAACGACCCGACGAAGATGTCCAAGTGAGTTATACATCCAGTGGCTTGGGTAAGTTTTCGAAAGGAGATGGAAATCCGCCGAGTTTGTCTTAGTGGTGGCGGCCTGGGTATGCGCTCGATGGTGGTGTTTGGTTCGGCGCTTGGCGGCACCATGGGAATGGAGGACAGCAGAGATAGCGTTGCAGTCGTCAGCAACTTGACCTCAAAACACTAAAGTGGTGGTATGGACCCAAATACTTCAGTCCTGTACTTTGTCAGAGCGTCAGCGCGTGATGGGCTATTGATAGGCTTTGGCATTGGCTTTATTTGTAACTAGTCTGGTATTTTGCTCGTACCGCCATTTCATTGGCACCACAGGGCGAGATCGCAGCTTGCGACTCGGAAAATAGGGCGATATAAGTATCCGGCATGTTCGTTATATCATTGACTCCTAAGTAAACGAATTTATTCTCGATACAGTTATGGTGATGGCAACTAGGAGAAGCACGACTATCAAACTAACATACTTGAGCTCATGTTATCAAGAACTGTGGCAAGGTAAAGCTACGGGTTGAGTAGATCGTTGACGCATTGGAGTGACTATGCACGGTCTGTAAGTGGTGGCATGACTTCGGCAGGTGGCTTGGCACCAAAAGTACCTGTATCACGCCTCGACAAAATCATGGTGGTCGCACTACTGTGTCGCCTGTGTTTCATTCTCTTGTGCTGCTGTTGAGCTGGCCCGATAAACATCTCCAAATCTGCGGTCGTTGGGCCGCGTGTGACTGTTTGCTTGTCCAATTCTTCATCGGTGCAGATCTTGGAACTGCTGGGGACACTTGAGAGTGGTGACGAATGTGTTGACTTTAGTTCGGGAGCAAGAGGGATGCCAGATGAGCTACTGGACTGGCCGGAAACTAACCGCAATAGTTCATTCTCCCACTTTGTGAATTCCTCGTCGATATCTTTCGATATATCGCCAAGTCCAAGCGGACATACCCTTACGGCTCCAAGGTTCTTCAGCGCTCTGTCAACGTACTTGGCTGCTGCATTGAACGACCGGTAGATCGAGTTACCGACACCAAAGACTGCGTACTGAAACCCATGCAAAACTCCATTGGGCTCACACTCAACCTTTGAAGCTTTGGTTCCGCTGAACGGGTGTCGCCAGTTCATGTGAAAGTTTGGTCTTGCTCCAGGACGGCTGGGGGGCTCTCCAGCGGGTTGTGACGCGGTCAATGACAGATTTCGTGAGCTGGGAGTGAACATTCTGGTGTGACTATCTATTGGCACGTGGGATGGAGAGACTCTAGCCGCATTAAGATGAGTATCCTCTTCAGATTGTCGTAGAGTTTTCGTTGCTGCACCATGTGCTTCAGACATCTTGCGAAGCCAAAGTAAAAACTGTTCAGCATTTGGTGATGGTTTGCCTGCCGCATGTGTGGAGATCACAAAGACTGCAACTCGGAATGGCGCTGAACTGGAATCGATATACTCTTGCTTGAACTCTGCAAGCGATTGGATAGTAACCCGAGCTCGTCGGTCCTTGCTTCTTACTGCGAGCGAGCACGCTAGTTGCTCCGACGTAAATGTCAAGGATCCCAGAAAGACGTCCACGTGGGTTATGTGAACTCTTAGTATTGACGGGTGCTCCTCGTTAGGGTCGTAAGTTGCTGATACTGAAGAGCGGGGAGATTTATTCTCCATGTTGCACTTCCTGTCAGACACCCGAGGAAGCCGAGAAAGACAAGCCTTGCGGTGATCTACAGACACTCAGAATGTGTGAGAGTTGAGCCGAGTCGTAGCAGAGGTGCTGAGAGATGTTTTTGGTATGTCGTGCTGCTCAATAGCCCACTAGCTATTGATAGAGAAGTGGCAGCATTTCTTTACTCCTCCGTTGGCGACTTCAAGAGAGTATCATCCAGCTACTCTATGAAAACTGAAGCATATGAGCACAACACTTTAATTGTTTAAGTTGAACTTCTTGTTATTCGCATGATGATTCTGGCAGAAGCAATTGTGATCGATGGTTGCAGCACCTTTGTCGTGTACGATATTGCCTTCAGCCATATCTTGTAGAAATATCCAGACTATTGATAGTTTCAAAGGCAGGTTTTGTTTGGATTTATCTACCGAGTTCGTTTTACAACTGCATAACTCCTGAATTTAGCCGGAACACAGCGTTCCAAGATGGTTTGGCAAACGATCTTGTGGTATTTAGGTTTCGAAAACGCAACTTGTAATCTCCGCGGAGTATAAAGTCTTTAATTTCAGCGCAGATGGACCTACTTCAGTGCAAACACTTCCGTCTTTTGGCTCTAATTCGGTTGTTGCGACCTACTTAAGTAGTATTCTCGTTGGGATTTCTCGTCTGAATTATCTGCGGTCAGTGAGCGGTGGCATTGCAGATTTTGGATCAGAAGATGCATGTCGTGCATACAGCATAGTAGTCGCACTGCTGTATCGCCGTTGATACGCCTTGCTTCCTCCTCGTCCTGGCATTTCGGCTTGTGGTAGCTTTTTCAAATCCGAGGGTGTGGGACAGATCATCGCGGGCTGCCCTGTCAGCATCTCTTCAACCTTGATTCCAGCGCTGCCTGTAGCAGAAGGCAGCGACATTCGAAGCGCTAGTTTTGTTGGTGATGGTGCTCGTGCAGTATTTGGTGCACTCACCATGTTGCCGTTCGGCTGGTTCGAGACCACTTGCAGCAGTTGCGATTCCCACTTGGTGAATACGTTTTCGATGTCTTTGGAAACATCACCGAGTCCAAGTGGACAAACTCGCACCCCTCCGAGTTCTTGCAATCTCGTGTCGATGTATTTCGCTGTGGCGTTGTATGTGCGGTAAATGGAATTGCCGACGCCAAAAACCGCGTACTGGACGCCTAGTAAAGGTCCATTTTGCTTGATATTCGTTGAAGATTCTCCACCGCCGAACGGGTGACGCCAATTCACGTGGAAGCTCGCCCGAAGAGCATCCGATAGCGAGTGGTGTCGGTGAAGGCCCTCTGGTTTCGGAGAATTGATTCGTTGCTCTCGGGGGCTATGACTTTTGGTGGTCGGGGAGCTGCTGTTTGGTGGCGCACACATCGCAACCACATCGGATTCTTGAGTTTCTCCGGGTAGGGGGTCCGCTGCCGGAGTGTCCACTGTCGTTGGTGCGTCTCGAAGCCATTGCAGGAAGCTCTCAGTATTCGCAGACGGCTTCCCAGCGACGTGGGTAGAGACCACGAAGACTGCAAGGCGTGATTGAGAGCGATAAATTGAGTTGGGGTCGACGTATTGATCCGGGGCAAAGCGTTCCAATGATTTCATGGTAACCTTAGCACCACGTAGTCTGGCCTTCTCCGCGAAAGATGAAGCAATCTGCTCTGATGTCGCTGTGAGGGATCCTAAGAGCACGTCGACATGGGTAATACTGCCTTCTAGGATGCTGTTTGTTCTCCAATTGGTGATTGATAGTCGGTGAGAGCGCCTTTGAACTTGCCCTGGAAGCTTCGCCTCCTTGACTCCTAGCCCACCGCTTGCGAACCTCGGAGAGATTTCAGACGCATTCGACATTGAGTTTTTGCCGTATGAATAGTAGAAATGAAGAAACAAATGCAAAGATTAACAGAAGGAAGAGCCCGTATGCTTTTTGCCGTCGATAGCGCGAATGAGTGCAACCGCGTTGCGCCGTGGTAATTCGGTTCTGGTAAGCAAGCGCGTTGGCACTGGGGGGTTGGCACACATCCGTCCCGGGCATCGTGCTGAGACTATTGATAGTTAGAAACGGCATCACACTTCATCATAATAGCATCAGAGTCTTATGAAGATTTCCAACATCACAATATCCCTGGAAGATTTACACACTGGTTTATCCTTGCTGTTCATTAACACGACTCGACAAGCGCGACAAGAGGTGAAAAATCCACGAAAAAAAAAACTACTTCGAAGTATATTATCGAGGTGGCTGCAAAACGGCTTGCTGTGCAACTCGGTCGGTTGTCAAGCTTAGCTATTTTAGCCCGGCATGGCGTATTATTTCACGCGGCAATAAAAAAAAGGTTTGGTTGACCCGTGAAATAATCCGCCAGCTTGGGTTCACATAGCTATGGTGTGGCCATTTATACAACAAACTTAGGCGAAGAAAGCAGAAGCAGCGTCACATAAGCTGCGAATAAAGCGTTGAGAAACGGAATTGTTAATTATGTTGTCGAAGGGGTGAATCTTATCAAACCCGATACGACTTTTATTGTTTTAGTGGGGGCATCACTACTGGTGTGCTAGGCTCCAAAGAGCTGCGTCTCCTTCGAAGCAGGTTAGCAAAGCTGCGAGACCTCGTACTACTAGTAGTAAAAGACAGTTTTTTCACGCGTTGTTGGTTGGCCAAAGCATCTGCGGGTGTTGGGCCAAGAGCGATCTCCTGGTCAGCAACGTGCTTAGCGCTAGCACTGCTTGAACTATTAGCTCCTGGATCGGGCAACAGCTCCGATTCAGCGTTGAGCGTAGTAGTTGCGCTGCTTGATGAACCAGCAACGAGTCGTAAGAGCTGTTTTTCCCATTTCGTGAAGGTGACATCGATCCATTTCGATGCGTCACCTAGACCAAGGGGGAAAACTTTCAAAGCCCCGAGCTCGTTGAGTCTCGTGTCGACGTACTTGGCCGTGGCGTTATACGTGCGGTAAATCGAGTTCCCCACGCCAAATACCGTATACTGAACACCACTCAAAGGGGTGTCGACGGGCTTGGCCTCTTTTAAAGAGGCATCGCAACCACCAAACGGGTGCCGCCAGTTTATGAGAACGGGCGGTTTGGGGGTGAACCTCGTCGGGGGTTGAGCTTGCAGCTCTGCAGCAGTCTTCAGCACAGGAGTGACCCGATTTTTCCGTGGACTAGAACTCGTAGCAGTGTCCAGAGCAATGGCGGTCGGTGCACACGCCTCAACGCTTGACTCTACTTCGGATTCCCGAACTACTTTCTGCGGTTGACTGTAGGAACACATTGACTGTGGAGACTGCTGGAGCCACAGTAAGAACGCCTCAGCAGTCGAAGATGGTCTACCAGCCATGTGAGTGGACAGCACGAACACCAGAACTCGGGAGGATGATCGGTACGGGCTGGCTGGACGGACGAGTTGCTCTGGATTGAAGTTGTCCAGCGACTGGAAGGTGACCGTGGCTCCTTGCTGCTCGGCCTTCGCAACCAACGAATTCGCGAATTCCTCGGACATCGCGGTGAGAGACCCGAGCATCACATCCACGTGCGTCAGGCTCGCGGGGGCGACTCGGTGCAATTTTTGTGGCATTCGGCTGAAGTTTCTCAACCGGTTGCGTCGAGGACCTCCTCGTTGTCAGCTTTTCACAAAGATGAAAGTACTCGCAGCAGTAGGAAAAGATAGTTGCACTGGCTCAGAGTGAGTAAGCTGTCAGGTTTGTACTGCGTTGGGGGGTATTCTTAGGACTGCGTACTTGGCGTCTTATGTGTGCACTAATTGTGAATTGTCAATTGCCTCAGGTAATGCGATTGAGAACGATGGCAGCAACCAAGTTGAAGTGAAAGGTGGTGCAACATGCAACAAACGAATGGTACACCACATACATGTTCAGCATAAGACCAGCAGTGAATATTTGCAAAGTCTCACCTCATCATAACCGATCCACAACATGTACGTACAGCTACATTATCCACAGTTTAGTTAGTGCCAACGGTCGGCAACCACGTTGGCTGCTCCAACATCGGCCGAAAATTCCATGTTGAAAAAGAAAACTTCACTCGATCGTTCAAGATCTGCTCCGAATAGAGGTCGCATCGATCCGCTCCGCAAACTTGTCCCCAGTATGCATCCCAGTTCCGGGTCAATAATCCCCTACCCTCTCGACCCGGCGCTCCTGGCCAGCCAAGGCCCCGAAAAGCTCCCTCTCAATCGCAAGATCCCCGTCGTGTATCACAAGCCAACCAGACGTAGAGTAGAGCAACCATGGGCATCACCTTCGACAACCTGCACCAGGACGCCGGCCTCAAGAAGCTCAACGGCTTCCTGACCAACCGCAGCTACATCGAGGGCTTCCAGTTCAGCGCGGCCGACGCCGCCCTGTTCCAGCAGTTCTCGGCCGTGCCCGATGCCGCCAAGTTCGCCAACGTGTACCGCTGGTACGTGCACGCGGCCGCCAAGCTGGGCCT
>JAIKVD010000428.1:0-19787 GCA_024679075.1 Phytophthora uliginosa
TTCTGAGCATGGCGAGCTGCAGCTCAAGAGTCAATCCGTGACCACTGAATTGGAAGCTCGTCGCGCCTAGTACTATTAATTTTGTGGCCGGTCTGATGCGATCGCGAGTTAATGACTATGCCGCTTTCCATCCCTCGATAAAGTGCGAGCGGGGCCAAAAGTCGTGTCGAGTTGTCAGATGTAGCACCACCTTGCGCAGCGGAATGGTCAGGAGTGTATATTGTCACGCTCTCAGTGTTCGGAATGGGCAAACACCAGTGTTTATCGAAATGGCAGGGCTCTAGGTTGAAGACTCCATCAGAATCAATGATCGTCATGAGATCATGTATGCAAACGTCGTCCTTTCCCTTAGGTGCTCTAGCAACGTGCTAGGGGCCGACTCCGTCGACATGAAGCTCACGAGTATCTGATGCACGTGAAGCCTGCAGAAATGAGCGGTGAGAAGTTGTACGACCGTTGGAGAGCAAAGCGCGCACGAGCGCACGTACCGACTTGCTGATCAAGGCGCGAGCAGGCGTGTTTGGATCGCGAGTGCAGCCACACCAGCGTCGGCGCACACGCGCACGATGCTCGACAGGCATGCCGGATCGTTGTGCACCGACGCGAGCAGGGTCGTTTTTCGCACAGCGCGGACGCGGGTCGCGGCCCGCTGGCAGGGTGAGATTGTGGCGCATCCAGTCCGTCCGAGAATGAGGAAGCGCGCGTTGACGTCGGCGTCGGCGTCGTGGATTACGTCGACCAGGATGCGTAGGCTGGCGGAGCGTGCAGCCTGCGTTGTCGGCTTAATAAAGGTCGTGTACGGGGGCCCGGGCAACATATTATAGAGCCACCTTCTTTCCTGGGACAACCACAACGCGACGATTGCTAGCAGCGTGCCCACAGTACCGACGACGAGGAACTTACTGGTCGTGTCGTCGTGTCCGCCGGGCCGATGACTCGGGCGCAGGAGCTGGTGCTATCAAAGCAACACGAGTGCGATGGCGGGCGGGTGCAGCGCCTCGACGCGCTGTTGCGGCGCGTCAATCCGCTCTACTGCGAGGTAAAGTACAACCAAAACTTTGTCTTAGTGACTGACCCGTTCAGCGTGTACTGCTTGAGGCTAGCGGACGACGGCGGCAGTGTTAGCGAGCTCGTCGAGCAGGCGCGCCGGCGTCAGCAGACGGTCGCTGCAGCCCAGGAAGAAGCTGCGCCTGCCGACGAAACTACAGCGCTGCAGTCGGAGACTGTGCTCATCGAGACCAGCTCGAACGAGGAAGAGAAAGTGCGGCTGGCACGCGCGTACGCCATTGTGGGCCGGCCGACTTATGTGGCTCGACGTTCGACGTCGGTGTTGCGCAACATAGCTCGAACGAGGAAGAGAAAGCGCGGCTGGCACGCGCGTTGGACGCCATTGTGGGCCGTCCGACTTATGTGGCTCGACGTTCGACGTCGGTGTTGTACAACAACGACCCGTTTTGCAATCGTTCATTGCCTATTACCCACCATTCACAATAGTCCCTTGCCTAACTTGCAGACTAAACGGGGACCCCGACCACTCTGTTTCGCCCGGCAGGCGAAGCCTAAAATTACAAACATCTCCATGCAACTTCAACCGTAAGTATCGGTGCATGTACTGTACTCATTGTTCGCTCACAATTCGTGAGGTTACCTCATTTAAAAATGGATAATGAGGTCATTGCCTCATTAAAAATGGGTACAGGCCTTCAACATTAGTGTGGTACACATACTACTACACATACACATACCCTGCCACATCCGAAATGCTGCGCCGCGTGCTCACGTCCGGCGCCCCGGCGCGCCAACGCGTACTGCATCACCACTTCAGCCAGACACCGGGCGTTCCGCTGCTGAAGGCGCGTGCTAAGACCGCGAAGCCCAACGCAGCTGCGGCGCCTAACTTAGGGGGAGTACTAGAATGATCCTTTAGTGCACTAGACTTTGTTGCTTGGTGCTCACGACACTGGCGTGGCTTCCGACAGTTTGTAGTTTTCGGTGCTAGCATGGAACCAAGTGCAGGACAGCGCGTGGGTGAGCGAGCCGTCCTCCGGGTCCATGTGCCAGCGGATGAGCAGCACGTTGAAAGTGCGCAGCAGCTTGCGAGGAATGAGTCGAGCCATGAGCAGCAGCACCACCGAGCCAGCCTGGTACACGTGCTGTCCGTAGAAGAGGTAGCCTGTGAGCAGCAGAGCCTCGATGGTCGTGCAGCGCTTGCCCGCGAACGTCATGTACGCGAAGTCGTCGCAGTCCTTGAAAAGTTTCGTGAACGGACAGCCGAGACAGTGCTGCTCGAACGTTGTGAGCACCTGAACAGGCTTGACCTCCCCCTTTGGCGGGGCCTTGAGCTCCTTGTCGGGCGTTATGACGGGGCCTTGAGATGGCCGTCTGCTGGCATCTCGAACAGCGTAAAAGGAGGAAGTGCGACGGGAGACTGAGGACGCGAAGCTCCGGACGTTCTCCCAGTGTTGACTGCGCTTCTGAATGATGAAAGAAGCCGCGAAAGCGATCAGGCCCAGCGCCGTCGAGATGGCCAGGACCACGACGGCCAAGTTCACGTTCATGAGGATGCACGAGTCGTTGAGTTTGCAGTACTTGGCTCCGCGCGCCGTTGTCTTGCGCAGCAGTTCGCCATTCCAGTCGACGACGAACGAGAGCGACGTCTCCCTCACTGACATGAGCAGAGCGGCGATACACGGCGTGATGAAAATTTGCATCGTCTCCCACGTGAGACGGAAGTGGCGATCCAGTTGCTGCTCCCCGGAGCGAGCTTTCAGCAGGTTGATGTACGTGTACGAGAAGACGAAGAAGCTGAACGTGAGGTTGGCCACCGCCTCCACCGTCAAGGTGCCCGTCGCGAGCCCCAGGTAGTACAGATCCGAGCTGAAGATCAAGTGGTACGTCACTTCAGCGAGATAAACCACCTGCATGCGGCCGTTCTGGCAGCGATACGCCCAGATCTGCGTGAGCAGCACCGAGCGCTTGTGGCTCATGATCTGGTACAAGCTGATGACCCCCATGAGCAGCATTTGCACCATGACCATCCCCGGGAGGAGGCTGAGCGCGACCGTGTCGGCGTATCGATTGCGGAACACGTTGATGTACTCGGCGACTCGCCCCTCGACACTGGAGTCGAGCTCGCTGATCCACTCCCAGAGCGAGTTGTAGTAGTTGTGCACGCAAACGTTCGTTGTACTGCACACGGGGATGTCGTCGGGCGACTGGATCATGAGTCCATACGTCTCCCAGCGCTGGACGGTAGTGCACGCGGCCTCAATGAACACGCCCGTGGTGTTGACCTCGCGAACGCGACAGCCAGCGTAGTAGCCGCGGAAGAGCGACTGAAGCACTGTTTTGGCTGGATGGTACGTGTTGTGCGCTGCCATCGAGCGCGACACGGCCGGCAAGCTGCTGTCGAAGCCGTACGGGAACTGCTTGAGCAGATCAGGCACGACTGCGAGCAGGTCTTCTCCGTTTGTGCCGAGTGCGAGCTTGGAGCCGACGATGTTCTCGTTCGACACAGTCGGCCGACACTCGGTGTACTCGGGGAACACGTTGAAGTCGGCAGCAGGGATGGACGAGTACTCGGCGCTGTTCTTGACGGTCTGGAACTGGAAGAGGTGAATCAGCGCAATGATGGCCCACTTGGTCGTGCACTCGGCCTTTAACTCGACCCCTTTCTCGAGCTCCGCGATCATCTGCGGCGCTACTGAAAGGTTCAACACGGTGATGACCTGCAGGAGTTCTTCTGCTGAGGTAGTGACGACGGTGTTGGGGGACCCCCACTCGTTCACGCCTCCTGTGCAGATCGCGCCGCTGGTGTCGAGGGCATCTCCCAACGCCAGCGCTTCGGCACTGAGCACGCTGTAGTCCCACGACGTCGCAGTGTACAGGTCTTCGAACATGGGCTTGCTCTTGAGGGCCTCGTGGTTGAACGTGTTGAGGAGGAACAGGGCCCGTCGACACGGAATGTGGCAGCCCGTGCAGCCCCCCGTCATGACGAGGTCTCGCTCGTTGAAGGCGAAGTAGCTGTCCTTGGACTCGATGAAGAACGTGGCGCCGTTCAAGTAGTTTGTAGTCGTGAAGATGAGCAGAACCAGCAGCGGAGCGACGACAATTCGCCCCGTGACTGCGAGAGCGGCGCCGATCACTTGCAGTCCGAGTTTCCTGCCTTGATTCGACTTGGCGCGGCGGCTTCTACGCTGCTCAAAGTACGTCGTGGCCCATGTCGGCGGCTTTTCCTCAGTCTCAAGGTGCGTGGTGGCCACCGTCGTTGGCACCGCCTCGGAATGACCTGACTCTCTCATGTCGAAAATCGGTTTTCTATCTAGTCGATGAGCTGAGGGAAACCAAGTACTGTGTCCAAATGCGAGTATTCTTCTGAGGTGAGGCCTCATGCCTTCCCTATATTTGCTTCGTCGTGGTCGCACACGTGACCTTGTACTAACTTGGCGAGCTATTCAGGAATATTTTATCGGTACTTGCACCTGGAATACACCTCACCTCGTCTTAGTCGGCGTCTCGTTGCTATTTATTCTCTTCTTCTTCTTGACATGTACTCGCCTCCACTCCAGCTCCCGACAGTGAGTCAAGTCGTGGTCAATGTCATCATGGGCACAAGAAGAAGTAAGATACCCGGAGGACCCACCTCACAATTCGTTCTTCCAGAGCCCCACTCTGGCCTCCACCATCCAAGTCGATGATACCTCGTCGCGACCGACGCCGTTCCTTAGAAGTTCTTCCTCCTTAAAAGAGCTACCACTCAAGCGCGTGTCCGTGCGGGATTCACTGTACCAAAGCCCCACTTCGACCATCGTCAATGCTGAACAAAGGACAACAGATTTGACGAGTTCTCCAACTGCAACGTCGCGGCTACGAGAACCAATTTCGCAGAGCCCCACTGCGGCTGCGATCAGAACTGAGCGTGTTTCTCGATGGCATTTTCTTCTTCTTCATAGCTCCCCCTTTGTGGTCGAAACTGGCACGCGTTCATTGTTCCGAGAATCATTTTCAAAGGCCAAAACATGGACAAGAAGCCGTAGCGTTCGCACGGATTCGACATGGTCCTTGGCGTATTTTGAGCAAGAACGAGAGCGAAGGAGGAAGTCCGAGCGGTGGTACCGTCAGATCCGACCCGCTTCTGTTGGTGCTTACCTCGCTATCTGGGGGAGAATCGTGGTGGCGCCTCTCATGATGTTGTTTGTCTTTGTGTTCACGGACTACCTGACGACGGGGACCTTTCTGATCGAGGCCAAGGACAGCTACTTCGCCTTCAGTGAGATGGATCTGGTCATGTCAGGCGGATGCACGCCGTGTCACGTTGAGTGCAAGAAGGTTCTGCATCAAATGGCGACATTTCATCACCAAGCTCTCATGAGCAAGCCTACGTTCGAGGATCTCTACACTGCCACGTCTTGGGACTACAGCATTCTCGGAGCTGAAGCGCTCGCCCTGGCCGGACGACTCGAAGCGAGTGGTGCTATTTGTTCCGGGGGTGTGGACGAGTGGGGGTCCCCCCTCTCGATCATCACTGGCGAGGCGGAAGAGATCGTGGAGATCATTGAAACTCTTCAGCTGTCGGTCGCGCCGCAGCAGGTCATGGAAGCGAGGAGAGGAATCGAGTTGAAAGACCAATGCGTCACCAAATGGGCCGTTGAGGGCCATCTCCGTCTCTTTAAGTTCCAGGCCGTGAAGAACGGCATCGACTACTCGTCCATCCCAGCAGCGGATTTCAACGTGTTCCCAGAGTTCACCGAATGTCGCCCCGAGGTGGCGAACGAAGGCGTCGTCGGTGAGAAACTCGCCCTCGCGACTGGAGGCGAAGACCCCGTTCTTGTCGTGCCTGACCTCCTCAAGTTGTTCCGCTACAGCTTCACCAGCAGCATCCCGCCGGTCTCTCGAGTCGTAGCGACGTCCAGCCCCACGGTTTATTCGGCCAACACCGTTACGCAGTCTTTGTTTCGAGCCTACTACAGCGGCTGCCGCGTGCGGACAGTGAACACGACAGGAATCTACGTGGAAGACACGTGCACTCTGTCCAAGCGGTGGCAAAACTACGGTCTCATGCTGCAAGCCCCCGATGACATCCCGGTGTGCAGTACCGGCTCGAGTAGTATCTGCATCCACAACAACTACAACTCGTTGTGGGAGTGGGTGACGGGCACGGACAGCACTCCAGGCCGCGCGCTGATGAAGATCAGCGTCTTCCGTAATCGGTACGCGGATACCGTCGCGTTGAGCCTTCTACCGGGGATGGTAGTGCTTCAAATGCTGCTCATGGGGATGATCAGCTTGTACCAAATTATGTCGCACAAGCGCTCGGTGCTGCTGACGCAGATCTGGGCGTATCGCTGCCAGAACAGCCGCATGCAGGTGTTTTACCTCGCCCAAGTCACGTATCACTTGGCCCACAACTCGGACACGTACTACTTGGGGCTCGTCACGGGCACCCTCACGGTGGAGTCGGTGGCCAACCTCACGTTCAGCTTCTTCATCTTCTCGTACTCGTTCATCAACCTGGCGAAGGCGCGTTCCGGCGTCCAGAAGCTCGATCGGCACTTCCGCCTGACGTGGGAGATCATGCAGGTGGTCATTACGATGGGAGTCGTCTCGATCTTGTATGCCTCGTACCTCACGTCCCTGCCGTGGATCGTCGACTGGAATGGCAAACTGCTGCGTAAAACGACCGTCGAAGGAGCCAAGTACTGCGGGCTGCACGATTCGTGCATTGTCATGTACCTCAATCTGGCGATCGTGACTGTGATCGCCTCCACTCTGCTAGGGCTCATCGTGTTGTCCGCCTCGTACGTCGTGCAGAACCACAGCAAGCCGTGGGAATACTTGAGTCCATCGCAAACGCGCATTCGCTTGGGAAGTCACGACAGGAGTTTTGAAGGACCAAATACGCCGAAAACTGCGTTGGAGAAGGTAGCAAGAGGCCAAATGCCTCGCGTTGGTGTTCTGCCTCGTGCTCGGTTCGCCATTCTCGGTGGGAAGCACAGACGCGTTGGCCCCTCGGATCACCAGCTCTCCACAACGCTCACAACGTTCGAAGAGTACTGTCTCGGCTCGGAATTCACCAAACTCTTCATGGACTGCGACGATTTCGCCTACGTGACGTTCATGAACAAGCGGTGCACGAGCGTGGAGGCGTTGCTGCTCACGGGCTACCTGTTCTACGGCAAGCACGTGTACCAGGCGCCGTCCGTGGTCTTGTTGCTGCTGGCTCGACTGTTGCCGCCCAAATTCCTGCGAACTTTCAACATCCTTTTGCTGCGCTGGTGGGTGCATCCAGACCACGGCACGCTCACACACGCGCTGTCGTGCACATGGTACACGGCAAGCGAAGAGAACTACTGGATCTCCGAGGCCACGCCGATTGTTTAGCCTGTTAGGTTTTGTCTTATAGAGATACTTTGCTGTGAGGAGTGATGAATGAAGACCGACGCACCAGAGTATATAGATTTGAATGCACTCCATCTACACTAAGCTACTGGAGTGGCTTCTTCCAGCCAGTAGTACTCTGCGCTCGCATGGTACCAAGTGCAGGACTGCGCGTGGGAGACGGCTCCATGATCGGGGTCCACGCACCACCGAATGAGAAGCATGTTGAACGTCCTCAGCAGTTTTCTAGGCAGCAGCCGAGCCAGCAGAAGCAGCACAACCGATGAGGCCTGGTAAATGTGCTCTCCGTAGCACACATAACCGGTCAGTAGCAGCGCCTCAACGCTAGCGCAGTGCTTGCCTCGGTAACACACGTAGGCAAAGTCTCCGCAGTCCTTAAACAATGTGCAGAATGGCGAACCGAGGCAGTGTTCTCGAAACTTGTGAGCGGGATTTCTTGGTCAAACGGAAGTACACTCGACACCAACACGACAGACCTTCATGAGCGGGGATCAGCTGCACTCGACTCAGGTCGGATGATCGCCGAGTGGCGCGGCAGCACGAAAGAAAACACCGAGGATGCTCGTCTGAGGGGAACTCCATCCTGAAGCAGCTTTCCGTGACTGATTCGAGCGATGTAACCTGTGAGGTGCTGTGGGCGACAACAGCTCCTCTGGACCAACAAGGAGGCCGTCTCTGCGAATAGCCCCAACGCAGCGGAGACCGTGGCGATTGTGATCGCCAGGTTCGCCTTCATGAGGATACACGAGTCGTTGAGGCCGCAGCATTTCGCTCCTCGGTCCGTCGTCTTCCGTAGCAGTTCCCCGTTCCAGTCAACGACAAAGGCCAACGACGTGACCCTCACCGAGACCAGGCTCACTGCGACGCAGGAGGTACTGAGAACCTGCATGGTCTCCCACGTCAGTCGAAAGTACCGATCCAATTGCTGCTCCCCCGAACGCGCCTTCACGAGGTTAATAAACGAGTACGAAAACGCAAAGAAGCTGAACGTCAAGTTGGCCAGCGATTCTAGCGTCAGCGTCCCCGTTGCGAGTCCCAGATAGTACAGATCCGAGTTGCGGGCGATGTGATACGTGATCTGAGCGAGGTACAGCACCTGCATGCGGCCGTTCTGGCAGCGATAAGCCCACGTCTGAGTCAGCAACACCGAGCGCTTGTGCGACATCACTTGGTACAGACTGATAATCCCCATGACCAGCATCTGCAACACCGCCATCCCTGGCAACACACAGCTCAACGGAATCAGCGTAGCGGCTGCGGAAAATGTTGATGTATTCAGCGACTCACCCCTCAACGCTGGGGTCGACCTCGCTCACCCACTCCCACAGCGAATTGTAGTAGTTATGAACACAAACGCCGCTGGTCGTGCAAACAGGAATGTCGTCCGGCGACTGGATCATGAGGCCATACGACTCCCAACGCTTGACCACAGTGCACGGGTCTTCGATGTACACCCCTGTAGAGTTGACCTCTCGAACTCGACAGCCTCCGTAGTAGGCGTGAAACAAGGACTGGGTGACAGTTGTAGCCTTATGAACTGTGTTGTGGGCGGGCATCGTCCGACACGGGGGGCAGACTGCTCTTGAACTCGTACGGAAACTGCTTCAGCAGTTCAGGGACAACCGCGAGTAGATCTTCTCCACCCGTAGTTAGAGCCAACTTGACCCCGATAATGGGGTCATTCGACACAGCAGGTCGACACTTACGTTGAAATCAGCGGCGGGTATCGAGTCGATACCCGCCGCGTTGATACTATCGACGAGTAGTCCACGCTGTCCTTGACGGTCTGAAACTGGAACAAATGGAGCAGTGCCATGATGGCCCACTTGGTCTCACACTCGGTTTTCAACTCGATCCCTCTCTTCAGCTCCGCCAACATCTGCGGCGCTACCGAAAGCTGCAGCACCGTGATCACCTCCAGAATCTCGGCCCCCGTTGCAGTGATGACGATATTCGGAGACCTCCGCTCGTGCAGATAGCTCCGTTACCATCCAGCACATCACCAAGCGCCAAGGCTTCAGCACTTAGAGAAGAAAAGTCCTACGACGTGGCAGTGAACAGGCTCTCGAAATTGGGTTTGCTCTGGAGAGCCTCGTGATTGAACGCACTTGCCTGGAGCAGAGACCGTCGACAGCGCACGTGGCATGGCCCGCAGCCCCCCGTCATGACCAGGTCCATCTCATTGAACGCAAAGTAGCTGCTGTCCTTGGCCTCGATGAGAAACGTGCCGCTGGTGAGGTATTTCGTGCTGGTAAACACCAGGACCAGCATCATCGGCGCTACGATGACGCGCCCGACGACAGCCAGAGTGGCCCCGACCACGGCCGGTCTCACCCTTGCAGTCCAGTTTTGGTTTTCTTGCAGTGTCTTCTGCTGCTCGAAGTATTGCGTCGCCCAGCTCGTGTGCTCCGATTCGGGCCGATGATGAGGCCGAACTCGGGACACCAGCCAGCGAAACCAAGAAGCGAGTACTGGAGTTGGACTGAAGGTTTGGACATGGACATCGGCCGCTTCAGTGAACTGCGAGTGCGGACTCATCCAACTAAGTACAGCCAACGCGTACATTTATGACAGCCTATAATTTCAAGGGATGCCAAATATTGCATTTTTATCTATTGTGAGGAGAACGGCCCGATAGATTATCATATTGGATAAGGGAAATTAAGCAAATAAATTATGGATCGCCCTTTTTCTTGTGCTGAATAACAATTACTCTTGAACTTTGTATGCATGAAACAAATCGAGCAATAGATTATTGGTTCGGGTCTTGAAAACTCAGTCAATAAATATATTGAAAGTATTTATTGCAATTACTGCTGCATCAATTTATTTTTCGGCATCCCTGAAATTATTAATTTGACGCGCTTTCTGCATGACAATCATACCGAAATAGGGCTCGCTTTGTCACAGTTGCACGCTTGCTCTGCGTCTGTGTAATGTTAGCCTCCAGGAAGACGGTTTACTATTAATTAACTTGATTTTGGCCTAGTAGCTGAACTTAATTACTGCTAGAGTAGTAGTAGTAATTTCGGCGAGCTGGATTAGGACAGTAGTAGTACTATAGTAACTTCCAGTAATTTCCAGTGATTTCAAGTAGTCGACCTCATGAATCACTACATCGCCGTCGCGCTCCATCCGCTTGATTTCATCCCGGTTGTGCTTGAGCAGCACCTGCATTTCTGCGCGTTAACTGTCGGTGTGTGTTCGTAGATAGCCTATCACGAAGACCTCAGTCGAGAAGACGCGCTCTTGGAATGCATTAGACGGACTCCTTCCGAGCCAAACGTGTGCTAGCGCCGCAATGGACGGGAATCCCTTGCTGTCGGAATCGCGATACCAATGAAGGATGTTAACGTACTCGCACAGCGTTCCAACCCTCTAGAAGACAACGCCATCACGGCGAACCAGCAGCAGTGGAGTGAGGTCCTCCGGTAGCCCAGCCGAGGAACGGCTAGCGAATGATAAAGGGACAAGAGTTAGAACTGACACCAGGAGTCGTAAGAATACCAAGTGGCGCCAATGTACCCCGCTGAAAAAACGAAAACGAGTGAGGTCCTCCGCTGTCGTACTCTGCACCGTCAGTTGTTGCTTTGCCCCGTGCACCCAACGGTTCGTAAGCTCGGCACATGAAAAATCGTGGCTTCATGAATGTGACGCCGCGCTGGTTCGGGGACTTCTTTGAGCAGCTTGTTGGGCTGGAAAATTGCAGAATACATTGTTCGACGCAGCCCCACCTCGTCCAGGGTCAGGTAGCAGTTCTCGTCGATAAGATCCAGTAAGTAGTCTACATGAGCTTCCGTGATCATCGAGTTGCGTCTCCCACCACGCGGCTTTCGCGGCAACACGTCCCACGCGTCTTTTGCACGCGCGCTGGAGACCCAACTATACGCTGTGCTCATGTTCACGTCGTTTTGTTTGCCGCCACGTCTTGCCAGCCTTGGCCGGCACGGGCGGCACGAAGAACCCGTAGAATAGTGGCGTCGTCGTAGAGCATGATGCCGCGGTGGAGGTGGGTGTGGTGCAGGGGAATGGGGGAGTGGGGGAGGGAGCACAAATTGCAGAATGCGGGAATGGCGCTTGAAGCACTGCATCGACATGAGTGCCTCGGTCCACTAGTTTTGGCGCGAAGCGCTTGCGCCATACGTACCCTGTACCCAACTATTCTCTGTTCAAGTAGATAGAGCGTCACCTATGGGTTTTGCAGGTAGTACTGTTTTGATCTTACATTTTGCCGTATTGAACTTGGAATTTGCAGCTTTGAAGTTGAAAAGGTGTGTTTACCCCTTCGCTGCTTGTGGATGGTAATGCTGAAGCCGACACTGTGTAGGTACCAACGCCGTCGGGGTCCATTCTCCTCGTGCTCCAACAGCCGCTTTGGATATCTAGTGCTCTACTGGAGGAATTTCCATAAATCAACCTTAATCACTGCGATTTTATTTTGAGATGGTGATAATTGCAAATTCACGGCAAAAATCCTGTTCATGTAGTCAAGTCTGGTGAGTCTCGCTTTACAGGAAGCCAAACTAGCTATGTCGACTCATATTAGTACACTATAATGTATATCTCGGGGCCGTATTTTGAAATAATCCTCTTTCGGGGCCGTCTTATTCAAAGATACGTTAGATTCAAAACACACCTTCTTTTGGAAATCATCATAAAGCGTCCTGAAGCCCAAGCGTATCCTGCTGCCAAATTGTTTCCTGTTTCCCAAAGTTTACCTATCACCCAAGTGTAGCGTATAGCCTAACCATAGCGTGTAGCATAACCGTAGTCTAGTTAAGCTGGCTCAACGCGCGTAAGATACACCGCTGTGCCTTGCGCGTATTTGGGCTTGCAGGTTTTGCATCGACAGCGGTCGCGTTACGCGTTTCAGCAGGTGTCACCATCTCCACGTCTACGACTTTATCTGAGTACGATTCCTCGCCACATGAAGAGGATTCTTCAATCGTGTCGTTTACGCTTTCTAGGCGGTCTTGGGGCGCGGAACGAGCCCGCAGCATGTCTTCAATCGAAGCCATTCGCGCCTCCATCCCCCCCAGTCGTGTATCAACTACTTAAACGCGTCCCAAAATCGCACGCAGTTGGGCGACGATGAACGCGTTGGCTCCTTCTCCTTCTTCTTTGGGGAGGAGGCTTGCATCGTCGAGCGCACGCTCGTAGCGGTCGCGGTAGCTGACCTCGTAGCGCTCCCCCTTCTTCAGGTGACGCATGAAGTGCTGCTTGACTTTGGACGTTGTCAGCGTCATGTCGCACTCGGGGAACGTACAGATGACGCCACTTTTGCGCTTGTTTGGCATGGTCTCTGTTCGCTGGGGGGGGGGTCGAGTCAGGATTACGATTGATCACTGCCACAAATCCAGATTTGACGCACATAGTGATGTGTACTACTTGCGGCACACCGTATCGTTAACGTACCATGTAACCTTTGTGTAACCTATACCGGTACTACTGGTATTTTAACCAGTTATAGCATGACGATTGGTTGTGTTGAGTCGGCGTTTGGAGAGGGAGAGGGATGACTTCCCGAGTGGGCGCTTGTACTCCGACAAGAAGGCCATCAAGCTTGCAGTGGTGGTCTACGTCGTTCTGGTACATATCCCTCTTGTGTGTACAGTTTTTAAATCCTATTCCCTAACGTATCTGGCGCATGGAAAGCGGAACTAGACAACAACTCTGTCAAAATCACAGCACACTGCAAGATCAAAGGCTTACGTTTCGCTGTCCGCGGTCGCCTAACTGATGAAGGAAGGGTTCGTATCACGTTCTCGCAGTTGAATCACTCGTGTCAGCCCATGCAGCATAAGACAACGACGACCATTATTGCGACGACTGTGGCCGCTACGGAGCTTCGGAACAGGACCTCTGTCAATGCCACTGATGTGCGTGACAATGCCAGGATTCGTTTTGGGGCTGCCATTCCGTACAAGCAAGCTTACGATACCTTCCAGCGAGAGATGCAGTCTGTGGACATCCGCGGCGCTAGCTATCGGCTCATGGAACCGTGGGCAAACGCTACGGCTACCACCAACCCCGGTAGTGTGGCTAGGGTGTCTTCAAGGCCTTACTCGAAAACTTCAAGGAGAAAGGTGGCAGTTGAAGAATGAAAGCGCGTTGATACCGGGGCCTTTTGCTCCGTGGGTGCTTGCGAAAGTGAAGAAGAATACTACTTTGAGATGGCAGCGTCCCGTCAGCCCCGTCAGCGACACCGTAGTTGAAGTTAAGCGTGTGACAGAAAAGACGTATGTCCAAGTGGACGTCTCGCTGCGACTGTGCTCCTGTGGAATATGGACGGAGCTTCAATGCCCGTGATGCACGCGTGCGCTGCTTTACAGGCCGTAGGCATCGACCCTCTGACTGTTATTGCCGAGCACTACTCCGTTGAGCGCTCTCCGCGTAACAGCCGCGGAAACCCATATCGCGCTCTCCGCGCGATACCTGTAGATGTGGGTCTTCTCACCCCTGGATTACTAATCCCCCCGTCATCCAAGTAACGCGCCGTCGTCCTAAGAAGGTGAGAATCCGAAATCGCTCAGAGTTTATCAACAACGACTCTCACGTTCACTGTAGTCGGAGCTCCAAGCCTGGACACAACGCGCGAACATGAGAGAGGCGCAAAAAGAAACACCTCAAGAGAATGAAAGCTCGCGAGGCCGCCCGAGATATGGCTCAAGAACTCCAAAGCGTGTGGATCTAATACCTGCATCTTAGCTAGACGACGGTTATGCTACACGCTACAGTTGGATGATACCAAATTTGGTTTGTAGAGGGATACACCCACGTATGAGATACAGGATCGTAACAGCCAATCACACTTTAGTATATATATTTTGCAGTGCCTGACTTGTTGAGGGATACAGCCGTTACAAACCAGTAATTTCTCACTCTTGTCGCCGCCACCTGGCTGCGCCTCACTAGATCACTTCAGCAATGGCACGAACGCCGCCACCCGGACGCCCTCGACTTCCGGGTGGCCAAGGAAGGTGGAAGAGCAAGCGCGTGCTTACCTCTTACACGGCCGCAACCAAGAAGGCCGTCGTCGAGCACCTCCGACTGCATCGCAACATTCGGTTTACCATCGACACCTTCTTCCCTGACCTGCCTGTAGTCAAATATCAAGGAAGGCGAGTTTTGGTGCTAAGATGGACTCGCAAGTTTACCACTATTACTGCTACATGTACTTCTAGCGGCGGTGGAAGCAAGAAAAAGGCTCGCTCTGTAGGATCAGCTACGATCATACCTCCCGACACCGAGCTCGTGAGCTAGATCAACGACCTGCGCGGCGAAGGCGTTCCTGTCACTTCGTTGATGTTGCGCTTAAAGGCGTTAAGCGCTGCAAAGGCTGCGGGTATACACGGATTTCGTGCTTCTTCCGGCTGGCAACGTCTATTCAAGCGACGCCATCGGCTGTCACTGAGATCGCGGACACGTCAAGGCCAGGTTAGCCCTGATCAGCTTGAGAAGGTTGCCGTTGAATTTGCTGAAACGGTGAAGGCAAAGGTAGCTGAACTGGGTGTGTCAGTTAGATACAACGCTGATCAAACTGGTGAGGGTATTTTTAAACTAAGTTGTTATTGATGACATTTCTAACTTGATGTGAATATGGTGTACGTATTGGTCCAAGCTGCGTTCTTCGAGTATCTGCCCAGTAAAACGTTGCATGCAACCGGCAGTAAGACGGTTTGGGTGCGGTGTGGGGGGAAAAGCAAAGAAAGAGCAATAGTCATGCTTCTAGGTGACTCAAGCGGTAATAAATATCCGCCATTTCTTGTTTTCAAGGCCAAACCATCAACAGTATTAAAACGACGCGAAGGAAACGGCCGCCTATGCCATGTATTTGGTGTAACCGTGTGGAACGAAGTCGGACCAGCCCAGCAACGTGAAGGCATTCAAGTTCATGGGAACACGGAAGGTAAGCACGTACTAGGTTTTTTACGATTTTTTATTTTCGCTTGTGTTAATACATTTGTTGCAAGGTTGGTGGAATACATCTCTTTCTGTAGAGTTTCTACGCTATCATTTCGGTGCACGACCCGAAATCGAGAAGCCAGTCCTCCTCCTCTGGGATGACTTCTCTGGACACTGGTCCAAGGAAGTCATCCAATGCGGGAAGGATCTCAACGTGAAGCTGCTCAAGGTTCCGCCGGGGCAACGTCTGTCTGCCAGCCGGCGGATGCAACTTGGAACGGCCCTCTCAAAGCCTACGACTGCGCTGGATCAAGCATCTGAAAGACCAGCTTCTGGACTGAGACCCGGCTGTTGCGTTCAAGCTAAAGCCCCCGTCAAGGACCGACATATGCAATTGGGTGAGCACGGCATGGCAAGAAATGCCTGCATCTGTCATCTCCGCGGGCTACCGCAAGTGCCACCTTGACGTTGTGCCGGAGCTTCAGTCCGAAGCTGCAGCTGAGTTGGTCAGCGAGCTGATGGACTTTGGCTGTATCGACAAACGCGTGGGTGAGATTCGGTCGGACCGAGACTTTGATGCAGCCGAGGAAGAGGTAGGTGATGCCGAAGGAGAACTGCTAGAATGTTCAGTTTAGTAATTCCTACATACATATCAGTGCGTTTTGTGCCGATTTGTTGTTTGCACAAAGGTGGGGTTTCCTCTCTTGCAGCTCCGGTAGGGTGTATCCCTCTACAAAACAAATTCGGTAGGTAACCTTTGGGAACCAGGAAACGATACCGATACAATTTGGCAGCAGGATACGCTTGGGCTACAGGACGCTTTATGATGATTTCCAAAAGAAGGTGTGTTTTGAATCTAACATATCTTTTGAAAAAGACGGCCCCCGAAACGGAATTATTTCAAAATACGGCCCCGAAACAGGATTTCCCCTATAATATAGTTAGAGCATCTCCAGCGGTTGGACTTATTTATCGGTCCTAACAAGTTCTTAAGACCACGGAACTTAAAATAAGTCGGTGATGTGAGGATAGCTCTCCACCGAGAGGTGCTATCCACCGATTTAACTAAATTTTTGACCACTTGGAATGGGGGCTGAGCAGCTTCGATTATCGAGTTTGGATCCCTATAGTGAAAACAAGTCAAAACGGTTTTAATTCGAGTCTTATTGTGAGACCATCAGGCCAACTGATAGACCCCGGTGATGTTATTGTGGTTTTCAACGATTTTGGCAAACACGAGGCTTCCTATCCCGAGATAGGGGGTCCAAAATAGCGAGCTGCTCAGGTATAGCAAAGAGGATGGCCAAAATGATGTATGGGGCTAGGTCTAAATAGCTAGCCCAGCTCCGTTTTAGACAGCATCCCTTCGTTTTGCCGCTTTTCAGCGGCATAAGTGAATGGCGTTCGAGCCTCAGTCGACCTCGTGTTTTCCAGCTCCTCCTCGTACTTAGCATACTCCAGCGATGGCCTCCTTCAGACTCCGCCACAAGTCCCCATCCTCCATCCTCCATCCTCACCATGACCTACAGCTACGACTTTCATTGGCGAGCTGTGGCGCTGATGCACGTCTATGACGTCCCAAGTGTGTATGTATCGGAGCTGTTGGGGCCGAAACAGCGTACACTTCGCCGCTGGTACGCTCTTTTCCTCAAGAAGAGCGTCATCAATGAACACCATCCACGCCAAGCAACAAGCGCACGTTGGCCCGCTCGTTCTTGCCGCTGTCGAAGCGTATGTGGAAGATCATATCATACGTCTTAAATTGAGAAGTCGCGCGAATATATTATCAATATTATATATTATTATATTGGTCGTATCGGCGCCCGAGATGAGGCTGCGCACCTCGGCGGGCTGCACCGGTGTCTCGCCGTTAATAGTCTTGGGGTTGAACAGCACACCGAAACCGTCCTTGACGGCAATTGTCTCCTCCTGCGGGCTCCTCGTGATCTCGATGAGGCCTCCGCCGGGGCCGCCTGTCGGCTCATTGGTGGTAGGCACCTTTACCTGCTGCTGCCGCTGCAAGGACGTCCCGAACTTGCGCACCCTGTGAGTGGTCATGTATACGTCGTGCGGGATGCTGCTACGCGAGGCCGACTTGCCGGTCGTGATGGTCTTCCAGTACATGTACGGGTAGCCGCGATGCTTGGCGTGGGAGCTGGCCCAGTGGGTCGTGCCCTCATCGACCTCCTCGGGCTCCTTCATGAGCACCAGGTTGAGCACGGCATCAGCGGCTTGAGTATGGCCGCACCACACCCGCCGACTGGTGTCATCCCTGCACCCCCGCACCAAAGTGGCTAATGATCTTCACGTGTGCGGCCTGGACCTGCAGGTTCTCGCCCACACCGTAGTCGGCCGACCAGTCCCTACGTGGCCAGAATCTTGTCTAGATAATTTAGTGGACAGTGTCAGAGGTCAGCCTCACTGCGCATGGGGTAGCTAACTTACTGCGCACACGTACCCCGAGCAAGACGCATCGATTAACTGTACACACGTCGTACTCCGACGACGGTTCTTCATGTCTACCTTCGGCTTCAGTCGCTGGCTGCTTGTTTGCCAAGAATGTTTGGTGAGGGCGCTACGATTTAGCCCTCCGAGATAAAATGACCTAACCCTACGGAGGGCTCGATTTTAGCAAATCGGGCCCCTCCAAGATGCGTAGCTAAAATGGGCGGCAAAAAAGTTGAAAACCACAATAAATCTCTCGATACAACTCGCCGGTGGGAGCATAAACCCTAAAATCTAAACTCAAAACCCTAAATTATCCCTCAAGTTTCAACGGCGTTACTTTCACGATAAAACTAGTGTTAAAGCTTACCGCTGGAGATGCTCTTAGCGTTACAATCACTGAGGTCAGTGCTTTAACGATATCAAAGCACTGACCTCAGTGATTGTAGCGCTAACTAATATTTTCTCAAATCTCAGTGATTAAGGTTGATTTATGGAAATTCCTCGTTCTACTGTGGGAACTTTCCCACTTTCCGTAATTAATTTCTAACGTGCCCCCGATAGATTACGGCAAGCCTACACTAGGTTGCATGGGATGGTGCTTGCTATGGTAAAATGCCTCGATGTGTTGCGGTAAGAGCTGCTGTCTTGTCAAAATTATGTTGCAGTAACGCCATTCTACCGCAAGAGTCTGCGGTACACGGGCTTTTTGCAAAAAGCGGAGCCTTCAGCAAGTTTCTTGCATTTTGAACTTTTACTTGCAAAAAGCGGAGCTGTCCCAGTTTGATTTTGCTATTCTTAGCTGCTCATGTCGAGCCATCTCAGTCGTCAAAGAGTATGACACCGCCGCCGTCTCCGAGCTTGCTGAGCTCGGCGCCGCCCTCTCTTCTCTCTCAGCCCACGCAAGGCATGATCTCTGAGGGTATGTGCTTTCCCACTCAAAAAGCATGCACAGCGGCGATGCCAGCATACTGTATGGATCAATAGAAGACAGCTTTCGCAAGCTGTATTCTTTGATAGAGGCGTGGAGGACCAAGAATTGGACCTACATAGCAGATTACGAGTTCAATACAGAAAGAGAGTTTGTTCGAGTTTTCATTTCGCACGCATTGAACAGCACTCATGGCCAGCGCGTTGCAGGTATCGATGGAGCATTTCTCCGGCAGGTGGAAACAACTTGTCGAATGCAATCTTCAGCTGAGCATGATATAATATTTCTAAAAGTTCAAAATGCAAGTAACTTGCTGAAGGCTCCGCTTTTTGCAAAAATACGTTTTGCGGCAAGACGTCCACAGGACCGGCCAACGCTGACTACCTTATGCGCGAGTCACCAGACTGGTACGTAAGCACTCTCCTCTAATTTAGAGGGTGTTTACGTACCAGTCTGGTGACTCGTGCACAAGGTAATCAGGGGTGGCATTTTCTGTTCAAAACGAGACCATTACCTGTTTAAAACGACAAGTACGTCACAGTGACTCTACAAACATCAAGTGAAGTGCGACCTGGCTACAAAAAATAATATATTGTTTTGTTATTACAACTGGTAATAACTTCACTCTGTGGTGCATCTACCAGGCCATTGCTGATCCACGAACTGTCCCACAAGCAGCCTGTTGTGGTTGAAGCTGTTGTTCATCAACTCGATGGGCGGCCAATTGTCGAGCCTGTTCCCAGCGCTCACTTTCCAATTCGCGATCAACCCGACAACTCCATCGACAATGTCAACGCAGGTGCGCTATGACTTAAACGTCTTCATGGCCGTCGCTCTTCTAACCTCCCCCCCCCCTCTCATCGCAGAACCCCTCCTTCGTGCTCGAGAAAGTGGGCGTGGTCAAGTACGAGGACCGCCCCGTACCGACGATCAAGAACCCGCACGACGTCATTGTCAACGTCCGCTACACGGGCATCTGCGGCAGTGACGTCCACTACTACACGCACGGCAGCATCGGCAAGTACGTGGTGGAGAAGCCCATGGTGCTGGGCCACGAGTCCGCCGGCGTAGTGCACGCTGTCGGGTCGGCGGTCAAGTCGCTCAAGCC
>JAIKVD010000429.1:0-19767 GCA_024679075.1 Phytophthora uliginosa
ACGCGGCCGTCGCTCGCCGACCGCCCGTCCGAGGTGCAGCTACGCAACAGCACCGAGGACATCGTGCAGACCGGCTACACGGACTCGGTCGCGGGCTACGTGGTCTTCGGCTACTTCGTGCTCATGACGGTGCTGCTCAACATCCCCATCATCCTCACGATCCGCGACAACCAGGGCGAGCTGGCCACGGACAAGTACGCGGCGTGGTTCAACCCCACCACGGTGGTCATCAAGGTCTTCATCTCGCTCTGGGTCATCGCCACCGTGTGGTTCGTCGTCGTGGTCGTGTACCGCTTCAAGATCCTCAACTTCTTCCGTTACCCGACGGCGCTGGACAAGTGCACGCGCGTGCTCATGTACAAGCCCGAGGTGACGGAGACGATGCTCGCAGACCGCTCGGGCGTCGCTCAGATGGTGCTCAAGGTCGAGAGCTTCCTGTTCCCGCACTCGCGCCAGGGCGTCGAGGAGACCGTGAAGGTGCACACGACCGCGGAAGGCGCGCGCTTCCTCGAGTTCCAGCACCTGCGCTACAGCTACGACGACGTCGAGGGCAAGTTCATCCCGGGATCCGTCGTGCTCCCGGACACGTACGACAAGATCCTCTCGGACTCGCAGGGCCTCACCAACGACGAGCACGCGCGTCGCCAGGACGTCGTGGGCCGCAACGCCATCGAAGTGGAGATGCCGTCGTGGGCCACGTCGATCGTGGACGAGTTCTTCTCCTTCTTCTACATCTACCAGCTCATGTGCTACTACGTCTGGTACTTCACGGACTACGTCTGGGTCTCGGTGCTCAACACGGTGGTCATCGTGCTGGCCGCTGCCTTCAACATCTACGCCAAGCGCAGCATGCTGGCGTCCGTCGTGCAGATGACCCACTACGTCGCGGACGTGACGGTCAAGCGTGGTGGAGAGTGGTCGACAATCAAGTCGTCGGACTTGGCCCCCGGTGATCTCGTGCGCGTGACGGAGAACTGGGAGCTGCCGTGCGACCTGGTGATCGTCAAGGGCTCCACGGTTTGCGACGAGTCCATGCTTACGGGCGAGTCGATGCCGGTGCAGAAGTTCCCGCTGCCGAACGACAGCAGCGACGTCTACGACGCGGAGGGAAACGGCAAGAAGTACACGTTGTTCTCCGGCACCAGAACGCTGGCGTCGGGCCGTGACGAAGAGATCCTCGCCATCGTGCAGGCCACCGGTGCCCACACCAGCCGTGGCCAGCTCGTGCAGGCCATCCTGTACCCGGCCCCGATCCGATTCAAGTACGACGAGCACCTCAAGGCCGTGTTCTCCGTTCTGTTCGTCATTGGCCTCATCGCCGCCTACTTCGCCATGAAGTTCCTGATCGAGAACGCTGGGCTGAGCAACACGCTGTTCGCCTTCGTGTACGGCATGTTCATGTTCAGCGCCGTGTTGAACCCTCTGCTGCCTGTGGTGATGACCATCGGCCAGGTGAACGCTGCCAAGCGTCTCCAGAAGCAGGACGTCTTCTGCCTGAACCCCCAGCGTATCACTCTGTGCGGTAAGGTGCGCGTCTTCTGCTTCGACAAGACCGGCACGATCACCAAGGAGGGTCTCGACTACCGTGGATGCCTCCCGATTGGCGAGTCGGGCGAGTTCCTGTCCGAGTTCAACGACATGTCGGACGCGTCCCTGAACCAGATGATGAAGTTCTCGCTGGCGTCGTGCCACGCCGTGGGCTCGCTGAACGGCGAGCTGGTCGGCAACGAAGTTGAGGTGAAGATGTTCAAGAGCACGCAGTGGAAGCTGATTGAGGTGGAGGGCCAGCTGCCCGTTGTCGAGTCTGCCGACGGATCCGAGGAGCTCGAGTTCGTCAAGCGCTTCGAGTTCGACCACCACCGCATGTCGATGAGTGTCGTGATGAAGCAGAAGAGTACCGGCAAGCTGATCGTCTTCTGCAAGGGTTCGTACGAGAAGATGGCGTCGGTGTCCAGCAGCGACTCGATCCCGGCCAATTACTTCCAGACCGCCGAGAACCTGGCCAAGAACGGCTGCTACGTGCTTGGTATCGCGTTCAAGGAGATGCCGGCCATGAGTGAGGCCGCCCTCGCTGCCTTCCTGGCCGACCGTGACGCTGTCGAGGAGTCTCTGGCGCTGCTCGGCCTGATCATGTTCCGCAATGAGATCAAGGAGGACTCGCGCGATGCGATCCTCACTCTGAAGCAGGGCAACATCCGCTCGGTGATGATCACGGGCGACAATGCCATGACCGGTTGCTACATTGCCCGTGCCAGTGGCATGGTGGAGGAGGACTCGCAGATGGTGCTCGGAGACATGGTGGCCGACGAGAAGACTGGCAGCATGCTGGTGTGGAAGGACGTGGACACCCAGCAGGTGTTCTCGTTCGATGACATCCGTGACATGGTGGACTCGGTGGACACCAAGGTGGAGCTGGCCGTGACCGGCAAGGCCTTCGACTTCCTGGTCAAGATGGGCGACATCCACAAGATCCTGCTCAAGACGCGCATCTTCAGCCGCATGACGCCGCAGGGTAAGGTGGACTGCGTGAAGCTTCACATGGGAACTGGATCGGTGACCGGCATGTGCGGCGACGGTGGCAACGACTGCGGTGCTCTGCGTATTGCTCACGTCGGTGTGGCGCTCAGCGACGCTGAGGCTTCCGTGGTGTCTCCGTTCACGAGCAAGGCCCGTTCGCTCAAGGCTGTGGTGGACCTGGTGCTTGAGGGCCGCGGCGCGTTGGCCACGTCGTTCGCTAGTGTCAAGTACCTCATCATGTACGGCCTCATTGGTATCGGTTGCCGCTCCGTCATGTACTACAACGGCGTGTTCATCTCGCAGTTCGGCTTCATGTACCTCGACGGTGCCATCCTCGTCGGTATCTCGTACGGTCTCACGCGCGCTCGACCGCTCCAGTCGATGGGCTCGCAGCGGCCTACGTCGAGTCTGGTGGGCCCCACGACGGTGTGCTCGCTTGTCGGCGCGGCGGTGATCCACTGGCTGTTCCTGTACGGCGCCATCCGCGACCTGACCACGCAGCCCTGGTACTGCCCGTTCCAGCCGAGCGACGTCAACCTGGTGCAGTGGTGGCTGCTGCAGGACAGCAACCTGGGCTCGACGCTGTGGTTCATCATCTGCTTCCAGCAGATGTCCACGGGTCTCACCATGGGTCTGGGCTCGCGCTTCCGCCGCCCGATCTGGCACAACGTCTTCCTGCTCTTCTGGTACGCGCTGCTCTTCGTGGTGCTCGTGGTCATGTTCGTGGGTCCGCCGTCGCGCTTCAGTGACCAGTTCCGCGTGGCCAGCAGCACGAACGTCGTGGGGCTGCCGGACATCCCGCTGCCCAAAAGCTTCCGCTGGGAGCTCTTCGGCTGGGGCATCGCCGACACGGCCGCCGTGCTCATCTACGAGTACTTCTTCGTGCTCGGCTACGTGCGCGACTTCTTCCGGGCCAAGTACCACCGGGACGCCCTCCCCATGAAGCTCTAGGATGGGACTGCAGTAGGTCAAAAGCTTGTGCATATGACAGCGTGCTCGCTGCTTATCATTTTTTAATCGGACGAAGCTCCAGGTGAGAACTTCACCTACTTTCAACTTTCTACTACATGTACCGGGATGAATGCTATTTTACCGCACAAACTACAGACTAAAGTTGGACTCGGACTCTGCAAAGTCCACACTGAGCCAATTTGATGCTTAAGACACGCCCTACAGAAGCGCTGTTCATCCAGCGTGGGCCTGTCACCACCCAAGAACGATCAAGAGCTTGGCAGTCGCTGACTAAGTCATGGCGAAAGTTTGCAACTTCTGAAGTTGTACCGTTAGGGTCCCCACCACCAGGACACGACCACAGGAAATTAACTCGTGGGTTCTCCTCCAACGTCGCAGCGCTTCCTCGACGGAGCATCATAGCGATTCAGTTGAGATTCGTGTCGTTCAGAGATGCGTTTGGCGTGCTGGGGCCTCCTATGCTTGCGGTGGCGGTGGTTTGCATCTGCTGGACGTCGTGGCTCATCATACTCACGCTCGCGCCGAACAAGACAGCAACTACGTCATGGACACGGGCGAGTTCGACGACGGGCAGTTCTGGCTCATCCCCGAAGAGCTCAGTGTTTTGCAGATTGTCAGCGTCGCAGGACTCGCGGTGGTAGTCGCTCTGTACAGTTATGTGCTGCTCAAGATGCTCGTCTGGCGCGAATACCATCACGTCGAGGGCTCGTTTGTTGACCGGGTTCTGATGCGATGCGAGCCCAGCCGAACGCTATCGGACGACTGGTCCAAGCTAGATTTACAGCACAGAGCTAACAGATTGATCTGGGAGCTCTACTTGTTCTTGAAGGAACTCACGGGCTTTCGAGGAAGACATCGCAAATTGTGGGTAAGTGCGTGGTAGGAGAGTTCCTGCTCCTCACGACTAGCCTAACAGTTTTTTTGTGATCCTAGAATCTGTGCCTTAAGGCTCTAGACTTGATGCTGCAGGCGTTTATGGTTAGCGGGTTGCTGGAAGCTGGAACTCCAGTACAACTCACGCTTGGGTTCGCGGTCTTCACCGCCTTGAACTCGTTGTTCTGTGCTGTGGAGATCATCAGCCACAGATACACCGCGTTCGCAGAGATTCTCATCGACTCGTTGTTTGACCTGTGCGCTGCCGTGGTGTTCCCGATCGTAGTGCTGCTGTACAGTGCACACAACTTCGACTTTGATCGCGCCGTGTTCCGCATCAACATGGAATTGCTACCCGTCGGAAGTTTTGAGCGACGTGCGCGCATGCTCGCGAATCCGACGGAGATTGAGCTATTTCGTGTCTCCTTCGACTCGCTCCGAATTCGAACGATCTCCGACTTTTTCCTACGCATTGGCATGAATATCGGCTTTGCATATCGCTTCAAACGAGTGGTGGAGGTGCTCATCCAGATGCAGACCCAGCGCCAACGGCAACAAGGGACGAAGAGGGGGTCCCAGGTTGAGCACCACTCAACGCTCTTGGAGTTCCCGAAAGTAGTGGGTGGCAAGCGTTCATGCCAGCGAGCAGCGCCAAGGTCGCTCGCTATTCTTTTTCTCGCCTACAGCGTCGGTGTGGTTGTTGTCACGCAAGAAGCCATTTCGACCTCTCGAAGCGTTTGTGCCCCGTACCCGGAGTGTGTTGTTTTCGCGTATCGATGGCGAGATACTCCGTATTGTCCGTGTCGAGCGCTGATCGATGGAAACCGCGCACCGAAAACATACTACGAGTGGACCCATCCTGCTGATGCCACCAACACGGTGAAAGCTCTGGCTTCGGCGGGCACGTTGGAAACACTCCAACTCATCAACAGGCAATTGACTGTACTACCAGACGAGCTTCGAGGATGCCGCGATCTGAATTTTATGTAAGTAGGGCATTCTCCTTGGCAGATCAATTGTGAGGATAACGTTCTGTTGGTGCTGTAGGCAACTGATCAATTGTGCGACGGAGGAACTACCGACGTGGACCAAAGATCTCCGAATGCTGCAGTACTTGTAAGTTACAGGTGGTAGCTGAGTATGTTTCGATCTGACTGAGTTCTCGTGACGCTCGATAGACAAATTGAAGGCAAAGTTGGCAGTGACAAATCTTGATACTTTGGCTGATGACCTGTTCAGCGACATGCCGGACCTGCGCTATCTGCAGCTGGGACTTCACCAACGAATGGTTCGACTACCAGCGCTTGATGGCGTGCCGAACCTGTCATGTCTGATCCTCTCTCGAATGAGCGCGTTTACTGACCTGCCGTCGTTCAAGAAACTCCCCCGACTTCAGAGACTGGAGTTCAGCGTGCTGACGCACCTGTCCTGGATTCCAGATCTTCTATCTGTGGGGACAATCGTGCACTTTGCGGTGTACCAAGGAGCGACCTTGTGTTGCAATGGGTTTCTCGGAGCTTGTGACCTGACCAACCCGTTCTGCACTAATGCTACGTGTCTACAAGACGCGTCACTCCAAGCTACCCGCACAACGCTAGACGTTTTCCAAACGTTCTCCAGCAACGTGTGTCAGCCATACTCGGGACTCTCTCAAACGCCGACTGCAGCTACGATCCAAATGTGCGATGGAGTTCCGTATCGACAGTGTCGCTTACCCGGACTCGAGGCTGGCACGTGGGTCGTGGGTATATGCTACAACCATCGCATGCAGGTGCTAGCATGTAATCACGACCCCGTCAAAATCGCGATCCGTCGTCGCCAGATTCAGGAGCACGTAGGAGCTCCATGTGACCCAGTCGAGGAAGCGTGGCTGGGCTGTAGTAACACGACAAGGTAGGCGCGTAAAACACATTGATAAGAAAGTGCTGGAGGCGGGTAATATTGTTTTTAGTCACTCTTCGTTCAAACTGGATCGACTAGCAGATGAAAAAGCAACGACAATGGGATGAGGTTGTGTCTGGACGTGCATGCTGAAGGAAGCATGCATTGCTACGGGTCAAGTTTTGGCTTGCAGAAGTCAATCCGAGATAACTCACCGAGCGATACTTTACACGTAAAAAGCTTAACTAATCACGGAATATTGATCACAAAAAGCTGATAATCTCATGACTAGGTCTCACGCAAGAAAGTTTACACCACCACACGCCCAGCGTATGGCGCAGAAAGTGAACTGCTCCATTGGTAGTTCTCTTGAACACCAACCCAGCGCTGAATGGCGGTTAAGGTCCAAGCCCACGAGAATCCTAATGACTCAAGCAGTACTCAGTTTTCCAAGATAATAGGAGCGCTTTCATCTACTCACAGACAGACGGAAGTTGTTCCACTCGGGCCTCCCTCTCGCACTGGAAGTGTTTTGGACAACAGTTTTCTAGCTGCTGGAGTCAGACCAAATGAGAACACTAGAAAAATTTCATTCCGTGAAGCGTTTGGACTCTTAGGGCCTCCGATGGTGGCCATGGTGCTGGGATGCATTGTTTGGACGTTGTGGCTTATCATCCTGAGCGTTGATCCTAACGCCGCAGCCAACTTTCTCATGAACACCAGCGAGTTCGACGACGGCCAATTCTGGCTCATTCCGGATGAATGGAACACACTGCAGACGTTCAGTGTCATGGGGTTGGTGCTCGTTCTCCTGTTTTACTTTTACGTTTTGTTAATGATGCTTGTTTGGCGTTCGCAAAGGAACGCAATGCAGAATAAATTTAACAGTTTTCTCCTACGCTGGAAAGCTGCAGCAAGGGTGAAAATCAGCGAATCTCTGCGGTCAACATGTTCTCAAAGAGCAATCAGTACAAGCTGGAAACTTTACTTTAGGTGGAGGGCCCTCACAGGGATTAACGGCAAGTACCGCAAGTATTGGGTAAGTTTTGTTTACTACTTAGTATGTGCTGTGCAGTTTCAACGATATCTACTGCTCGAATAACTTTCACTACGACCGTGCTGTATATTTCATCAATTTGGAGATTCTCCCAATTGGAAGTTTTGAGCGACGAGCACGAATGTACGCGAATCCAGCAGAGATAGCGCTCGTTCGCTCCTCGTTCGACTCGCTAAGGATACTTGATGACACCGATTTTGTGTTGCGCATCGCGATGAACTTGGCCTTCAGCTATCGTTGCAAACGTATCACCGAAGTGTTAATCGAAATGAAGGTGGAGGATTCGGTCAAGCGGACACACTCTTTGCTTCAGCCGTCTGCACGGACAGCTTCAGACCAACAGCTTCGCACGATACAACGCCTGTTCCTCGATGGCTAGCCATTCTGTTTGTAATCTACAGCGTAGTCGTCGTCGTGGTCACTCATAAAGCTATCGAGACGTCACAAGTTGCGTGCTCCCCACATCCAGAGTGTGTTGTCTACGCTTACCGTTGGCACACCACCGAGCATTGTCCTTGCCGGGCAATTGTCGATGGAAATCCTGCACCATTGACATACTACGAGTGGACTCACCCTGTTGACGTCTCCGAGGCAGTGGGCGCGCTCGCAAGTGCAGGCACGCTCGAGACACTGCAGTTGATTAACCGACAACTTTTGGTATTACCGGACGAGCTTCGAGGGTGCCGCAATCTCAACTTTATGTGCGCTTTCGCCGTTTTGTACGGACTGGTATTTCACGCCTTGCATTTGCTAACATTTTTTCTGTATGCAGATCGCTGGTTAACTGCGCCACAGAAAAGTTGCCAGCTTGGTTGAAGGATTTTCACAAGTTACAATATCTGTACAGAATATCATATCGGTATGCAAATGCCTATCAAGCTTACGTGCATAATGTTATGTGGTGTGTGTGTGAACATTTCGTACAGGCAGGTTGAAGGTAAAGTTGGGAGTCAAAATCTTGACGATTTAGCGCCTGATTTGTTCAGCGATATGCCTGAGCTCCGATATCTCCAGTTTGGCGTTCATGAAAAAATGCAACACCTTCCACCTCTTGACGGCGCGTCGAGGCTACGCAGCATTATTTTCTCCCGGCTATACAACTTGGTCGAGTTCCCACCGTTGACACACCAGTCCCGGCTGGAGAGGATAGAGCTGACCGCGATCAAAAGTCTACCTTACCTTCCAGACCTCCAGCCTGTCACAGCGTTGAGGCACCTCATCGTATTCCACTGTGCTGCGACGGGTTCCTGGGGCCTTGTGACCTCACAAACCAGTACTGCGACGACGCTACATGTCTTGATGATCGCTCGAAGAAGGCTACGCCTTCCACACTAGAGGCTTTCCAGGAGTTTTCCTATTCTCTCTGTCAACCGTATTCGGGCCTCTCGCAAGTACCAACTGCGGAGACGATTCAAATGTGCGATGGAGTTCCCTATCATCAGTGCTATCTACCCGGACTTGAGCCAAATACGACCGTTATTGGAATGTGCTACAACCATCGGATACAGGTACTCGCGTGCAATCCGGACCCTGACAAAATTCGTGCTCGCCAGCGACAGATCCAGGACGGAGTGGGAGCTCCGTGTAATCCAGCTGTGGAAGCGTGGCTTCGATGTTCCAGTACAGCTACGTAATTGAACTAACGTTACGTACATTGAAATCGCCAATCTGGCACTTAAATGTAGAGAATTTATCAGCCCCAAAATTTGTTTCTCAAGTTTTTCAGTATAAGACATGCGTAGCGAAAATAAAGTGGCAGCTGCTGTAGCGAACAGGTTCACAAATCCTTCAAACCAATCGATTCAAGAACGCTGCATGTTTGCTTGAAGCAGCAGCAGGGAAAATATACTGACCATGAATTTTGTTCGCATCGTGTTTTCCTTTCTGGGAACCCAATAAATTTCGGAGAATTCAGAGAACCAAGCGCGCATTCATCAGTTGTTGTTCAAAGTGAGAGTTAACTGGCCTCCGCTATTGGTTTAATTCATCGAGAGACCGTCTAGTGCGTCTGCCGATGAATATCATGCAGCTGACACTCACTCATTATTGACCGCATTTCTCGCCCTTTCCATCATTTTCTCATAGTTGGCCGCGTCCTTCAGTATTTTCTTCACCTTCTCAGCACGCTCCGCAGCTGCTCTCGCAGACTTTTTCACAAGTCTGGTGGGATTCAACTTCTTCGCAACATCCGCAATGTCTCCGAAGCCTCTTTCTTCCTCGTCGTCGCTGACGTCGTCGTCTTCATTTTTCTCGACGCGACGAAGCAGCCGTCCGCCCTCCGCGCGGATTGCATCGCCGAAAACAGGCGAGTCACGGTTCTCGATCACAGCCTTGGACTCCTTAGCCGAAGGGAGTGAGGCACCACTTGCTTGGAGAGTGGCCGCAATTACCACCGCGAAGATGAAAGTGAGGCGCATAGTTAGTGGCTGTCGTTCTTGGGCACTTCAGCGCTGTGGAGCAAAATATGCAATGAGGTGTGCGGTATGAACTGCTTGCTGTGGAGTATTGTGCACGCCGACGACAACCAGACCAACGCCGCCGCCGTACCTGCACCACATGCCGACGCCCATGGACCGCATCATCATCAGTGCATCGTAGTCTGCGTGCCGCGTCAATAAGCGGACTTCGTAATCGCACCAATGGCTGGTGCTGCGGAGCTGGAGGGTGCTGCCACAGGACACGCCCCTCATGAAGAAGTGTAGCCTATCTGCAGAAGTGCAGCTTATCTGCAATCTGCAGAAGAGTGGCATATCTGCATCTTGCCGAAGTGTAAACACGCAATAGCGACATATAATAACACGCTTCTCTTCAGTGCGGAAGTCCTTACCTATTTTTTGGTGAAAATATAATTAATCAAAAAAAGGGTACTGCAACGTTTAGTCTGCTTTTTTCAACGCGGTAACACTAAACAGCAACCCGGAGATTTACTTTTAAGCGGCACACGGCAAGGAAAATGTTGCTTATCAACCTTTTAGAGTTTTCGAGATAATCGCCGATTAAGTCTGACTGCTGCTTTTCGTACATGTACATAACTGAGTTCCCGAGGAAAAGCCCTCTTGCGCGACTTGCTTATGGAGAAAAATACTTCGAAGTATGATCGAAAGGGCGAAAACTGGCCTGTAGTACTACTACATACGTAGTAGTAATCTGCGGGCAAGTTCTGCCTGCTAGCTCGTTTACACCAGAAAATTTGCTCGAATTTGCAGATAACTTTTTCAGAATTTGGTTTTGTTTTTGCTTGAGGTTGAAGCAAAATGAAACCAGTTGAAATCACGCGAGCTGCTTTGTTCATTTTAGCAGTCTGATTATTAAGCTTGAAGTCCTTCTTGCTGGATACAGCGTCAGTTGGTGCTAATGCCACAACCCAGCCATGCTTCTTCCACGACATTGCAAGGGGTGCCAACGTTCAGCTTGATCTGCAGTCTACGCACGGCCATGTTGTTGGGGTCAGGATTGCACGAAATCACCTGCATCCTGAGGTTGTAGCACATGCCCTCCAACGTCTCGTTTCTCGTAGGGTCGAGGATCTCGCACCGTCGATATGCAACACTCCCGCACGAATCCACTGATGCTTTTGTCGGTGTATCAGCAAATTCGAGCAGATTTTCGGCTGTCTTGTAGCAAACACCGGAGCCGAAGCGAGCTAGCAGGTTGAGCATCGCAGGACTTGCCGGCAGTTCACTGTCAGCCAAGCAGGTGGCGGCTGGGAAGTTATGTGTGGTGTCCGCAGCACAAAATGAGTGCGTCAAGTTGCAGTGACCGAGATAACCGTTGCAGCAGAGGAAGCTCGGGCGAAAGACGGTGAGACTGATGAGGTGCTTCAGGTGCAGAAGGTCTGGTAGCGTCTCAAGCAGCGGGAGATACGCGATGACGATCCCTCTCAGGTTCAGCGTCTTGTCGAAGTCGGGAAGACGGGTCAGCGCAAACAAGTGAGCTAGCTCGATCGTCTAGAGCTTCGGGGTCCCATCAAGCGCTGGGAACTTGGCTAGTGACTTGTGCAATGCTAAATGGAGAAATATGAGGTGCGGCATCTCGCTGAAGAGATTACTAGGCAGGTAGACTAAATTTTCGCTGCCTTGTTTACCTTCCACATGCCTACATGAGACCCGAACGAAAGCAAAGAACAACGTTAGCCTTGAAAATACAGTAGTGTAGACGGATACGTGACGAAGTTCATACAGGAATTCGAGGGACTTCCACTGGCTGGTCCAGTCAGGAAACGTGATGGTAGAAGTATAGATAAGTGATCTAGAAAACACGTAAAAAAAGATGATTAGTACTCAATGCGACTTTGTTAGGTCCTGTCGAGGACGTACAGGTGCTCCAGCTGGCAATTCTTGAGCTCAGTCGGCAATTCCATCAACTGGCGGTTTATCAGGCGGAGCACTTTCAGATCTCCGGAACTTGCAAGGATTTTCACCTCGTTCGTAACATCCACCGGGTTTATCCATTCATCGAAGGTCTTTGGCGCCCGATCGATGTCTATCAGCGTTCGGCAGGGGCAAACTCCTTTGGTTGCAGACGTCCACGGGAAGCGATAAGCGTAGACCAAGCACACGGCGTAAGGGCTACACGCTGTGCGTGAAGCCTGGATTGCAACATGAACATACGGCACCAGCAATGCACTGACCGTCATGAAGAACAGCGCGAACGGCTTCGGCACTCTGCATTGTTGACGTGGTTGAATTTTCGTGTGTCTTCTGGGGTAAACTAGCCGTCGATTCGTTCGCACCAGCACTTCGACGACCGCCTTGAACCGGTTCAAGAAGGACCAGTTCATGAGCAGATGAATCAGAAGAAGAAGCGGTGTTTGGTCTCGGAGTGAGTTGAAGTTGACGCGGAAAAGTTCGACTTCCGCCGGATCAGCGAACAGCCGAGCAATGATCTCAAAGCTTCCGGGGGGCAGCACTTCAACGTACGTGCGGAACACCTCGTGGTCGAACTGAAAGTTATCGTAGCAATAGATAAGCACCAATATCGGGTACACGATCGTGGCGATGAGGTCGAAGCTGTTCCGCACATTTCTCGTTAATACTGATCGCCACAAAATCGTATGAGGCAAGAACGTACATCGAATCCACGAGGATTTCAGACAGCGCTGAGTGTTTGTCGAGTAAAATGTTATGAACGCAGGACAAGCAATTGGCGCTGATGAACGCGGCCCAACCATACACCAACACGTCTGGAAAGCCCTTTTCGAGGTAATTGCTCAGCAAAACGACTTGAGTTGTCAGGTCCGCTACCTTGTGTACTAGATTCTGGTTCAAAAGGAAAACACATCGTCAGGTCAGATATAATCGCTCTGACATCAGCGAATGCGACGGTTTACCCAAAATTTTCGATACGACCCGTTGATTTCCGTAAGCTCTTCCCAGAACCCAGAGAGATTATTGCTCTTTCGTCGAACCGGTACGGCGCTCTTCTTATCTTCAGTGTTGGCCTTCCGAATGTCACCAACCTTAGCGGCAACAGGGGCTAGAATGGTACGCCAGAACAGCATTTTCACCAAAATGTGGAAGTACCCCACCTCAATAGCGGATAACCCGAAAATTCTGACAAGCTTGATGCCAATATCTTGATCCAGCAGCAACCAGAACTGACCATCGTCGTAGTCGCCCGTGTTCATGAGATAGTTCGCGGTTTCGTTGGGCGCTAGCGTCATGATGATCAGCCACGCTGTCCACACTATCGAGATGAAAAGGAATAGCAGCATCGGGATACCGAGCAGTCCAAAAGCCTGCCAAAACGTGAGACGGTGGGCTGTTGGTGAGTTTGGCACTTTTCTAGGGCGAACAAACGACGCCGACATTGGGTTTGAGAGTCGTTCCAGCGGCACGATGTCACTCGGACCGGGGGTCCGACGGGTCTTCAACCACTCGGCAGACCCATCAAGCGACCGTCGAATGTGTGGATTCCGTCTGCACGACGTATCGGGTGTACAAGCTCCTACGGGAATCACATTCGTTCGGGGTGGTATCGTAGGCTTCATCCTTGGTAACTTCAGCGATGAATTCGACCAGGAGCGTATGTAGTTTTCAGACGAGTTTGCTGGCCTTCCTCCAAATTTGTCAGCCAAAAATATGGCTGCAGATTTCGCTATTTGCAAAACTTGGCACGTTGACTCGCTTAGAAACTTGCCATCTTATGCTCGATATGACAATAGTACGGCATGAACTTGGTCGTGCCAAGACCAGGAATATTTCAGTCGAATGATGAGAAGGTGTTCGTATGATCGTTAACTGCTGCATCGGAGCCATGCTTCTTCGGCGGCATCGCAGGGCGGACCCAAACTTCTACCGAACACACCATAATTAGGTGGATACTCGCGGCGTTGACCCCATCACAAACGTCGATCTGAGGCTTCGAGAGCAAATCCACAATTCGTGCGACATCGAAGCCCGTGGGAGTTGCACTTGAATTTGCATTTGAATTTGTTGCGGTTCAGACGGATATACTCCCAATAATGCGCACTGCTGCAGCCTCGAAGTCCGTACAAATGCACGTACTGACTGCAAATTGCTGGAAAATCGCTTGAGGTCCCGCAGTAGGTCGGGGAGCCGAGGCTCCAAGACAGGTTGAGGCAGAAACGCCGATTTTTGAGTTCTAATCGCTCGTATTGCAGGCCTGAGCGAGTTCAGGCAGGCGAGGAAAAGAGCCCGCTCCGCTGGGTCAGCGAACAATCGAGCATTGCTTTCGAAACTCCCGGAGGTATAACTTCTATGAACACGCTGAAGAGCTTGCGGTCGAAGTCAAAGCTGTCGACGCTGTACACTGCATGTAGTTCCATGATGGGGTAGAGCACTGCAGCAATCTAAACCACGACAAAAAGCAAGGAAAAGCACGTTAGTGCAGGTTGGTAAGTGGTATCACTGTAAAACTCGATTGTTGTTCAATACATTGAATCGGTGAGAAATTCCGTCAGTGCGGAGTGGTTACCCCGCAGGATAGTGGCAGCAACAGGCAACACGCTCGTGCTTACGAGCACAGCGCACACCATTACCAGCACCACGGATGAGCCGCCTTCGAGCAGTTGACGCAGCATAATGCTTTGCATCGTGAGGTCAGATGCCTTCTGACTCAAGTTCTGTTGAGTACACAAGTGTTAGCGGCAGACACCCCACATCGAAAAATAATCGAGCGATACCTCAAACGAATTCAGCGATCTCTCCCAAGGAAGTTTTAGCGGGTTGGTAGACTGGAAGCACCGCAGCGACGCAAGCGCATCGTCGCGATAGACATTTTCCACTCGAGGTTGCCTTCAGATTCCGCTCCCTCCACGAAACCAGCTTAAACAAAATAAAAAACAAAGCAGGCATCCACCACGACAGCAAACACGCTGAGCGCTTTCAAGTTGCATCCCCCCGGGTCCCCGATCAGCCAGAACTGTCCATTGTCGGCCCATGAGGTGGTTGGCCATCGCATTGGGTGAGAGGGTCAACACGATCAGCAACGTCGTCCACACTATCGAGATTGGGACAACCACCACTAGTACAGGTCCAAAGGCGCCGAACGCGTGTGTAGATTGGACCATGATAGCGACTTTACCTGGGTGCTCAACGACCTCGAGATCCCAGCGGGAACGATCTGCTGCTTCTTGACGATCTGGGGTTCGCATCATGGTGATGTTGCGACTTGGGATTGTGTCAACGCAAGGCCCCATGCAGTCCAAATAGGAATAAGTTTGCCTACAAGACCTCAAACAAACCACAGCGAAAACAAGTTCAATGGTCCGGTCCGTCACTTATGTTGGAGCGTACGCGCTCTTCACACGTCCATTTTCAGCGTTCGTCGTCCTCACGCACTGGTCAAGGTCAGAATGCGTTTTCTATTGAGATGAAGCGGAGACACTGGTGTCCACTGGGTGCCTTCTTGACCGACTAGATGATGAAGATGATGACGAAGAATGCGATCGTCCAGACCGGAATAATCGCGCGTCGGGAGACACGAAAGACGATGCGTGGGAGCTGCTCTGAAGCTCCTCAATCCTTCGGTCACGCTGTCAATAATAACAACGAGAGAGGGTGAGGCAAGATTCGGCCGCCAACATTATAAGCGTGAAGGCAGCTGGTTACCTGCTCGATTTCATGCTCATACTTCGCCGCGAATCGCTTGAACTTACTTCGAGACCGCTCCAGTTGCTGTAGCATCACCGAGGTGCCAATGAAATGTTACTCTTCTAGCCAACCTCCTCTAAAGGCAAAGCGTTAGTACATACCTTGATAGTGTTGTCCTGCTGCGCCAGTCGATCTTCAAGCTGCTGGCACTTCACCTGGGCCTCTTCCAACGCATGTAGAGGGAGGTACGACGACGTACTGGATGCTTTACCACCAGACTCCGGGGTACTCCCTACAGCATCAGACGGCGAGGAACGAGACGGGGACGGCGGGGGAGACAAATGCTCAGCGCGAGCATTAGCTCGTCTTTGTTCGGATGCGCGCGATGATTGACTGCCTGACGGTGGTGTGTGATTGAGCTCGGACATGTTCATCACCGGCGTGGAAACCGGCACCTGCCGTTGGTAGGACGCTTGGATTTCTTGTGCCATCGCATCTCGCTGCTCTTCAAGGCGGGAGATTAGGTTATCATTTGTTGCGATCTTCTGGCGAAGCGTTGATGCAACCTCCTCCAAACTGCGCCGCTGAGATTGCTCTGCATGCAGCTTGTCCTGCAGCGATTTCATTTCGTACTTGCAGTTGCTCAACTTCGCTTCCAGGTGCACAATCCGCTGAGAAACAGCAGCGTTCTCGGCCTGAGCACCGTATCGCTGAGCAGATATCTCGGTGGAAACTTGTTTTTGGGCCTCTAGCTCCTGCATTAGCTGGTGCATTCGCGTCTGGACGTCGTCTTGCTTTTCCTCACTTGCTTGCAGCTTTTCCGTCAGAAAACTGACCTGGTCACGATACGTCGCTGATTCTGTCGCCAAAATGGCGTTCTTCTCCCTCAATGTATGGGACTGGTTGTCAAGCGAAGCCACTTGCTTCCTCAGCGACTCGTTCACAACAGCAAGTTCTTCCTGCAGCGTAGAAATCTCCGCCCGCGCTTTTTGCATTCCCTCGTGTTCCTGAATCAATGACCGGTAGGTGTGACGCAGGTCCTCGAGCTCAATTTGCAGCGTGTCCCTTTCGCGCTCGACTTCTCGCGTGGTCTGCTTCATATTTTTGGTCGACTGGGAATGAGAGAGCTCGACACGCTGCAATCGAGCGCACTCTTCGCTGATCGCCTGGTTTTCAACCGTCATGTTCTCCAGGTCTTGAGCTAGAGCTGCCAGTTCGGCAGTGTGCATCCCCTTCAGATGCTCGAGACGGTCTACTTCGTTTTCCAGTTGCGAACAGTAAGCTTGCATCTTGCTCAGATTGTCTTCAGCCTCGTTCAGCTTGTTCACCAGGTTTCCCATCTGCTCCTGGAGTCCTGTGGCATCCGATGTCTTGTTCTGCACGGCCTTGCGTAGCTCGTTACTCTGCTTTTCAATGTCATGATACTTCTCGGTAAGAGCATCCAGCTGATCGTTCACTGCGTCCTTTTCGCCGTCCAACGTCCGCGTCAACTTTTTCAACGAGGATATTTCGTTGTTCTTTGCAGAAATTTCGGTTTCCAGGGTGCTGACCTTTGAGTTCAGATCATCCATTTCTTGTTGGTGGCGCTGGATCTGTTGCTGTCTCTGCTTCGTTTGGAACACCATTTGGTCCCGAGAAGACTCCATTTGCTCGATCAGCAGCTTAAAGTTTTCGACCGCCTCCGTTTTCTCTGTCAGGGTACGGTCCTTGGTCTGAATTTCTCCGCGTAACTGCTTCAACGCGATTTCTCGAGCGCGGTTCGTCTCCTTCACCTGCAACAGCTCATCCTGAAGCAACACTAGCTGCGTCTGGACAGTCTTGTGACTTGTCTTCTCTTGCTCCAGCCGCGTTTCCAACTGGTGCGAGTTGTTTTGCTTCAGTTTCAGCTCACTCTGCAGCTGTCGGACTTGGTTTCTCAACTCACTCACGGAGCTCTGGCTTGACTGAAGCGCGTTTTGCCCAGACGAAAGCGAATGTTGTTGCGCCTGCACCTCCTTCGACAACTTCTCGAACTCGTTTTGATAATGGTTCCATGTCTGCCGGGCGTTGCGAAGTTCCACAATGGCACTATCGTAGTTGCTCTGCAACTCCACCTTCTCCTTCTCGAGCGTAGAGCATTTCTTGGTCGCAACAGCAGCCTCTGCTTGCAGTTTTTGGATTTGGTCTGATAGCCGCTTGCCGTACAGGTCATCATTCTCGACACGATTCTTCAAGCTGGCATTTTGATCGCGGAGTTCTTCCACGTGTCGTTTAAGTGCCAAAGCTTCGTTCTGCACAACCAGCTTCTCATTTTCTGTCTCTTCAGCACGACTCAGTAGCACCTGTGCTTGGTTCTGCTTCTCCGTGAGCTCTCGAATCGTGCCCTTAGTCTCTACAAGCTGTCGTTGAATATCTGCACACTCGCGCTTCTTCGTCTCCAACATGCCTTCAGCATAGGTTTGCATTTTAGTCGCAACGTCGACCTTCTCCAGGAGTTTTTCCTTTTCATGTTGAGCTTCCTGTAAAGATGTACTCGCCTTCTGCAGGTCCTCCTCGAGATTCATGACCTGAAGCATCAGTTCTTCCTTCTCGCGTCGAAGATCGTGGCGTTCTTCCTCCAGCCACTTCATTTCCTGCACAAACACTGCCTTTCTCCCGTCCTGCGCTGCATCTTCGCCTCCGGGTCTGTTAGCCGCAGCTTCTAGCCTATCAATCTTGCCAGTCAAGCGCTCCACTTCTCCCTTCAGAATACTTAATGCACGATTCAACGATCGGCATTCCTCGTCACGCTGGGACAGCAACTTGTCCATCGAACGTAGTTCACGGTGCAGCGAGGCATTCTTCTCCTTGTCCAAGCCGTGGTTGTCTTCGCTTTGTTTAAGAGTTTCGCGTAGCACATCAAGTTCACGTGAATTCGCATCGAGCGAAGCACGTGCGTCTGCCAGCAGTTGTTCAAGCTTGGTCTTCTCCACGTTCAGTTCCTTCACCTTCGCTTCTGCACGAGCTAAATCACTGGTCAGTACGCGATTGTGCGAGTTGGCGTTCGAGAGGGCATTCGTGTACGATATCTTGTCGTAGTGCATCGCGCGGAGGGCATCTTCAAGGCGATCTTTGTGCGTCGTCAGAGTTTGCACCTGCTCCTTCAGTGACGCCTCGCCAGCGTTATGCTCCTCCCCCTCCTCCTCGACTTCTGCGTCTGGTGAATTGACGACGGATCCCGGGCTGCGAGGAACCGGAGGGTTGCCAGGTTCAGCGTGCGGGTTGCTGCAACGCGCGTGTTCTTCCTCCAGAATGTGGTACTTGGCCTGCAGCACGCTCAACTCCTTGACAAAATGTTCACGGTCCAGTTCAGCTTGCCTACAAAGAATGAATACAGGTCAGTCCCCACTCAGACCACATTATACACAAGAGCCAGCGTACTGCAGCTTCTCCGCGAGGCCTCCGTTCCGACGGATCTGCTCCGTTGCCTCCTTCAGCCGACTCTCGTACTTGGCCACCTGGTCGTTCAAAATATCAACTTGGGTGCTGAGCTGCTCCACCTGCAGATCGGCGGCGTCCTGCCTCGACCGCGTCTGGTACCGCTCCTCCAAGTCTTGCAGCTTCCTCGCCGACGCATTCTGGTCGTTCACCACCTGCACCGAGAGCTTGGACAGTCTGCTGATCTCCTGCTCGCGCTTGCTCAGCTTGTCGTTGAACTGGTCGCACTGGGCGCGTAGCTTGGCGTTCTCCGTCGTCACCTCCGCCAATTGCTCCTGCAGGTCCTTCGCCACCTGCGCCTGCTGCTCCAACTGCTGCGTCTTCCTGGCCTGTTGGCTGTCCATGGACAGCCTCCTCAGGGACTGCGACACATCCGAGCCCTTCATCTCCATGGACGGTGAGTTGAAGCCCTGCAAGGCGCCTCCTCCACCAGTGGCCAGCACGCGCTCCAGCTGCGCCTGGAGCTTGGCCACCTCCTGCTCCTGCAGTCAGAATAACAGTACACAGACCCTTGTCAGAGTGGCGTATTCTACCAAAGGTAGAACGGTTCTACCTTCTCGTTCTACCCACTTTCTTGGCGCACTGCTGGGTCTTCTGGCCGTTGAGGAACTGCAGCTTCTTGACGTCGTCCCGCAGTCCCTCCAGCTGCAGCTCGCAGGCCTTCTCCCTCTCCGTGACGGCCTCCTCCTGGTGGATGATCTCGAGGTGCAGCTGCTCATTTTTCATAATAAAAATAACAATAAAAGACAGTGAGCTCTACCTCCACTCTACCCTTGTGTTCTACCTCGTTCTACCTCCTCCTACACTGTTGTTCTCCCTCGTGAGCTGCGCGTTCTCCTTGCGCAGCGGCAGTAGAATCTGCGACAGCTCGAGCGCGTCCCTCTGCGCCTTCTCCAGCGCGTTCTCCGCCTTCTCCCGCGCGGTAGAAGCGCCCACCAGGTCCCCCAGCAGGCGCCG
>JAIKVD010000430.1:0-19696 GCA_024679075.1 Phytophthora uliginosa
TGTTCTACAAGCTGCCGATGCAGTAGTCGCTGCAGATGTCGGACGCGCTGCTGGAGGAGAAGTGGCTGCTGATGTTGGACATGTAAGAGCATATGCTTGTGATATTGTGGCGCGTGGTGAAGCCGCAGGGTACGGATGAGCGGCACATCGAGCTAAGAGGAAACGTAGCGGTGTATAATGATACGAATGTTTTTTTTGTTTTATTGTTTTTTTTGTTATGAGAGAAGATATGCAATGTCCAGACGATTGTCGGATGCTGTGTGGCTCTGGTCAGCGCTTGAAATGACTGCTGACGTAGGATAAATTGTGCCTGTCAGTAGTGTTGTGACGAGATTGAGGCTGGTAATATCGTTTTACCGGCATGATCGTTTTATCGACAGTGATATCTGCGTTGTGCACTCCGGCAGCGTGCTTGGAGCACGTTGTTATGTTGTGTCGGCCACGTTGGCCACAACCCCTGCACCTGTAATTTTTGCCTCCGGTAGCTTCTCCGCCACTTCGGATTCTCCGACTACCGGAGGCAAAAATTACAGCGACTGGGTACTCGCCATACACAAGTGGTGAGTACGGTCGCGAACCGCCGAAAGGTCCTCCGATGGATGGAGAAACACGAAAAGCTTCACGGCGAGGAGGGCATGTTCGCTAAAGCTGTCGACAAATTCCCAACGATATTCAACTCTGCGACAAAAAGTGCCAATTTAGCGAAATCAATTTATTGGTGGAGAAAGCGGAGTATTATTCTACACTCTGGGCTCGGGACGGTTGCAGTATCGGCTAGGCACCGAGGCGGGAGACGTCGAGTTGGCCTCAAAGTGATTGGGGGCCTAGGGAGACCACGCAGTGCTTGGGCTGAATGGATTTACCCTTTGCTTCTGGAAGAATTTGATCGCTTGCGTAAGCTAGGAGTTAAGTTCGATCCTGCCCTCCTTTTGCAATTGGCAAAACAACTTTTACGCGATAGTGTGGAACCTTATAATGAGAGGAGTGTCGATGGGATAGGTTCTCTGATCATTGACAAGATTACTCCTCGGTCGGTTCAATGTTTTATGGAGGCCCATCAAATTGTACTTAGGACCCAAACCGGCAAAAAGCAGCTCAGCGCAGCCAAGTTATTGCACATTGAAAAGGAGGTGGCGTTTCATCTTGGAAAAGTTCAACGGGGTTTTGCAGACGGGTCTCTGGATGAAAATGCGATCGAAAATATTGATGAGACCCATTTCGTTGTGGATTTTGATAATGGAAAGACACTGGGATTTTCTGGTGAAACCTCCATAAAGTACGCTGATGTCGTATCTGGCGGTGAAGGGATGCCCATGGTTTTTCGAATCTCCGGAGGTCCAAGTGCACGCGTACACCCCCCACTGGTGATATTCATGAATGCTGCGGGGAATGATCCGATCCATGGCGTGCCAGATAAGACCCCAGGTGTATGCTATAGATCGAGTAAAAAAGGTTGGATGACACAGAAACTGTTTCGGGAGTACCTCAAAGAGAAAAGGGCGATCCGAGCCGACCCGCACGGTCGAAAAAAGACTATCTACCTCGACAATTGCTCAGGACATCTTGAGGCAAATGAATGTGAAGCAGAGCTGGATGGAATCAACTCAACTCTAAAGTTTTTCCCGCCAAATGCCACGGATCTCTGTCAGCCTGCTGACTCGTTCGTGATCGCAAAGATCAAGGATGCCTGGAAGAAAAAGTGGAATGAAAAAAAATGAAATTGATTGTCGACAACTGTTGGCAGAACAAGGTTCGAAAAGACGGGTTGTGGTCCGGCAAGATTCAAAATCCGGGGAAGAAGTTCTTTCTGGAGCTAGCTGCAGACGCGGTAAGAGCCGTGAATTTGCTGAAGGACCAAAATGGCATGTCGTACGCCCGCAAAGCCATGATTCGATGTGGCCTCTCACTTGGAATTGACGGCACTTGGTCTGTCACTCAACTCTACCCTCACCTTCAGGAGATAGTGAAGAAACACCGCTCTCACTTTGATGGTGAACCTGTTGATATAGTAGCTCCAGGCATCAAAAGTAGCTGAATCCACAGACTATTTTTGAATAACATAAATAGTCTTAGTCAATAATTAGTCTTAGTCAGACTATTTAATGTGAGCAAGTCAAAAACTGCTACACAATAAATAGTCTCAGTCAGACTAATTACCGTAAGTAGTGTAGATACCTGGTGCGGCACCCGGTTTTGGATAAGCTGCGCCGTCCAACAAAGATCCCGTCATGATATGATATGATGCTTACAAACCGAAGTACGAATCACCAATTTAACTACTACGAAGTACTTCACTCGAACGAGGCGTGTCTTGAGCTCATTTTGGCTAGAAAATTTAATGCTCGAGGAGTCACTTTCGCCTTAAAAAATATCTCCATTCAAAATATCGATACGTCTTGCAGTCGTGTGGCCGCATTTTTTTTTTAAATTGTAGTTCGAGCGTGATCGAGTCGTAACTTCTTCGCCAGCATTACTCTAAAACTTTAGCGATGGTATTCGTGCCGAGATTTTGAGATTTTGAAGAGGGTGACTCGACTTCGTTGTAGTCAGAGGAGCAATCAAGGTGGCTAAGACTGTACCCCCAGTATGTCTACGCTTTGCCAAAACTAGCGTTCCAGTCGAGAGGATTGCTTGGCAGCATGATATAAAGTAGGGGCATGAATGCCTCGAAACAGCTTTGGGCTGTGTCTAGAGCCTCCAAGATCGCGTGAAGTGCCACCGATGGGTCGTCATTCCTGGTGCTGGGAGTAGAAATTCGCTCGTCTTGCTCTGCTGTCGTTTGGCGTTCTGTTGACTGCCTCATTCGATTGGGAGTTTTCTCAGCAGACTCTTCCCCGCTAGGGATTTGAGATGATGAAGCGTGGCTCCGCAAGTCTTGAACAGCGTCTAACAGCGCCGCACCCCAGCGCTCTTCCATGTCGATTCTGGAGCAATCTGGAGCACGCTTCGCTTTCAGATTCTTATAAGCTCCAGTGCATACATCAAGAGCTAGACTGGAGAACTCGTGTTTCCGGAGCACTTGTGCGAACGTCTCCGAGCTCAGAGAAAAGAGGTCACAGGCCCGCGCAGTAGTCACCGTGTAAGCACTAATGGTACAGCCGAGCAGTCCACGCTCTCCGAAGTAGCTGCCGTCACGAAGACCAACCGGTCGGTCCAGCAGCGAAGTGCTTTGCATGTTCAAGAACCCTTTCGTGACAAAATACATGGCGCGCACGATCCTCCCCTCGGTGATGACGTCTTCATCGCGTGAATAGGCCTCGAAATGAAGCTGTTGAGCTACGGAGAGCGTAAAGCCTCCACGTTCATGTTCACATCTCCACAAATCGGGGTGATCACTTTCATGACAAACCAGTTGAGTGGGATCTTGGACGCGTGGAGCACACAGGCCGAACGAATTTCCCGAGGCATGTCTGTAGTTTAATCCAGCGTGCGAGGCCCAGAGCGTTGCCATGAACGCACAAGTACGCGCTTTCAGGTTGTCGCTGACTCGTGCTCGCTCCAGATACAATTTAACTGCGATGTGGTTCTTGCAAAAACCCACTTCGAGGCTACTGCGCGAAATGAAAAGACTTGCGAGCTCACCAATGACGAACGACATCGTGAGCAACCCGATGAAGGACATGGTGATCTGAAATGCGTACGCTGACGCCGACTCTGGCGCAATGTTGCGCGCTTTCTTGACGAACGCCGTAGTCGCGAAGAAAAACCCACGCAGGAAGCGTAGCGTGAGTTGCGCAGACGACGGATTCTGCGGGTCGGAGACCTCCAGCGCTTTGGACGGAAGCCACGACTCCCATTCCGATCCAAAGCCGATCTCCATGGCCACTACTAGGTAAGCGCAAGCTGCCCAGTAGATCACAAGCAGGTAGAGAAGCCAGACGTGTCCAAACCTCGTGAGCTCGTTGGCTACTGTGCTGCGGTTCAGTTCGTCCAGATACCCCACAAGATTCAGCATCTTGATGCAACGCAGCAACTTGAGTCGCGGACTGCAGTTGAAGACTGTGAGCAAGCCGTAGAACGGAATCGCAGCTACAAAGTCATAGGCCATACGGTCCTTCGTGTACACGTCGGCCAAACTCTGCTCGTAGAGCTCCATCGTAGTGGTGGATTCTTTCACGTGCCAACTGAACCACACGTCCACCACAAACGCGACTTCACAGACTAGAGCGAGGATGTTGAGGATTGTGGTCGTGACAGTTAGTCGGTCCATGGGGTCTATGGCGAGTTGATAAGGGGTGATGATAGCGATGAACACCGTGCAAAACACCATAAACCGGAGCCAGAAAATGTGAAAGGGGCTCTGCGCTGGGACGCCTCGAATCACATTAGACAGCACCGTGGACAGCGGCGTGACGAACAATTTCTTGAGTGCAGAGATCACTGGGAGGTGGGTCAGACTCGTACGCAAACTGTCAGTTCGTGTCCAACGAGATCGATCCATTTTCTCCTTCAACCGCTCAGCGTGCTCATTCATAATGTCTGTTTCGGAGAGAACGAATCCAATAGCAGTCGTGAGCCCTCGTCGCTGCTCCTCCCGTGACTGGAGTAAGAGACGATTCTTCTCTCGGTGGATACTTGCAATACACAGCACCTTCCGCTTCCAGCCGGGGTACCTCGTGAACACGAGCTCCATCGACTCGCGCGACAACATGTACAGAATGCAAGAGCTTTGCGCCTGGACGTACGCGTTGCGAACTCCGTTCGTGAACAGCCCGTTTTCGCCAAAGTAGTCGCCATCCTTCAGCTCGTTCACTTTGTAGTATCGCTCTTGAGGTTTCTTTAGCAGATCAGCGCTCGTGATATCAGTTGCTGTTGGACCGACTCGAATGGAGGAGTGCGGGCCACGACGGTGAACGTTACTGCGGTCGCTCCAATTCGCACCGGCAATTGGACCGACATTGTCGGAATTTTCCGAAGGAAGGAGGACGTCGAGGACCCCCGCAAAGATGAAAAACATGTCACTGCCTCTCTCGCCAAATGTGCACACGTATTCACCACGCGAGATCAAAACCTGCGTGAACTGAGACACGAGCATGCGCGTGATAGATCCCTCCATTCCGGTCAGAAACTCCACTCGCTCTAGCATTGGCTTGAGGTGGATGAGGCAGATGTCCGTGAGCAGCGAAGGTGACAAATAGTGCACGAGGAGGTTCTCCTGGGTGACGGTGTGGTAGCGTTTGAACAACAAAAACGTTTCCACGCGCTGCTGGAGGTCGTCGGGAACGCAGAAGTGGTGCAGCATGTGGCGCACAGCGCGCATTTTGGCGCTGAACCACCTGGTCTCACACTGTTGAGCTCGGATGATGTCGGTGAAGTTGCCGATAACGTAGGCACACAAGAAGAACCCAAATGTCATGGTAAACGCGCTGAAAGTGCATTGGCCTGTCGTTTTGGGGGACTCCGGCTCGCTCGAGGCCGACATGAGACCGAAGGACCAGTACAACGACGCCGTGTATTGAAGAACGAGGGACCCATTCTCCAGGTGGGTAGAAGGCAGCCACAGGTTGTCGCCGAATGCCGTCGGTTCTTCGTTTGGGGAGCTGGGCATCGCTTGCTTTGACGCAAAGTTAAACCACGTACACCCCAGAAAATGCGACAGCATGAAGGTATAGTAGAGCAGCTTGAACAGCCTGAGCTCGGTTGTGTGTTTGAGGTACCGTTTCTCGAGTTCCAGTAGTTGCTTGGGGACTTTCAATAGCCGTAGCAGTTTATTCACGTTGACAATATTCAGTCTCTTCTGTGCCGGTAGGCTCCAGCTCACTACGTACAGCGGTAAGAGCGCCCCGATATCAATCACGAAATTGTACGATCGAAAGTACTTGCGCTTGATGCGCTTTTGGTCCATAACTTTGTTCCCGAACTCGTAGAATCCAAGTCGTGAACGGATCAGCATATCGAGGAGAAAGGAAAACTCGAGAAAAACCATCAAACCATCCGCGTGTCTGTGCTTCTCTTCTAATGGAAAGCAGGCCTGGAAAACAACCAGAGCCCATTGCACAGTCATCACCACGAAGGTCCACACTTCCCACGCCGTAACAAACAGCGAGTCTGGGTCGTGTACACTCGTGACTGCGTGTATCAGTCCACGAAAAAGACATTGCAGTCTGCCTGTTTTGCTCTCTTGGAGAGCTGGAACATCAGTTTGAGATTGGAGAGAGACTGACGTCCGTTTGTTGCGCAGCAGTCGAGTTTCGACTGTTAGGAGGGCCTCCTTAAATCCAGGAAAGATCAGCTCCATAGCTTTCAATTGATCACGAGAAACCAGCAGCAAAATGCACCCGCTGCTAGCATTCACGTGCTCCATGTACCCTCCGTCGTCCTGGCCTGTAAGGGCTGCTGTGCCGAAGAAAAATCCGCGCGGGACTTGCCGCGAGGTTATCCCGTTCTCCACGACACAGACCTCCCCCTCGAGGAGGAAAAGTATCCCCGTAACGTAGTCTCCGTACCGATAGACGATCTCCCCTTGTCCGTACAAAATGAATTTTGCGTTCTCCACCATGACTTCCTCCAGTTTATCCAGAACCGGCCTGACACCTGGTAGGAGTGCGAGCGTTTGCAGCACAGGGAAACAAATGCAACCCAGCAAGTCCAGTCGGATCGACCGAGGGAGATCCGCGAGGAGTTCCCCGATAACCGCACCGCGATGCGAGGACCACCAATAGTCGAGAAACGATTTGACGCGGTGGTGAATCACGAGCGGGGCGTTCTGCTGGCGCAGGAAGAGCTGAATCCTCGTGCTTGTCGCGAAAAACGCCTTTTGTTCGTACGCAGAAGCGGTAAATCGTTTCTGGACATTATCGACGACCACCGCGGTGAACAGGAAGCCACTGAGCATAAGCACGAGAGCTGCGACCAACTGAACTGTGCCACTCGGCTCGACACTTTTACCCGGGGATGCCAACACCCCACCGCGTAGTACAGAGAGCGCGAGTAGCCCCACACTGTGATAGCATGCAGCGTCGTCTGATCCGTGTTCTCGTCGAATACCGTGCCATTGCAGCTTTCCAAGTGCGTGGCGTTCAACCTGCGCAAGCATAAATGGACTGGAGAGATCCACGCTTCTTCTTCGCTTGGATTGAAGCCTTCCAGGTACGAGATGCCAAAGTGAACGCAGGTAGCGACGTGAAACATCATGAATAAAGACGCTCCGAGCAGCATCAACTGTCTTCTGCTGGTAAACGGGATGAAGTTCGAGACCTCGTTCAAGTGGCTTTTCAAGTGATACAAAGACAGCAGTCGCGGAAGGGGCAGAAGTCCGTACCGTGTCACGTACGCGTACTCGCAGGGCAGAGCGGAGCTGTCGTTGAGATATCTCTGGGCGCTTCGCTTCGTGTCCATAATTTGCTCCGAGTCCACCACGAATGACAAATTCAAGTTCATAGCAGCGCTGAGGAGAAACCCAGCGTTCGAGACGCCATCCACCGCCTGGACAAGCCACGACGGTCGCTGCCACAATGGGAAAACAATCTGAACGGGGATCATGAGCCACGAGTACCAAATATTCAACAGCAGAAGCAGGAGCCACCACCTGCGAAGGTCAGAGTGCTGATCGATGCACTTTGCGAGCAGCAGCAGTCGCCATACACCGTATTTCTCCAGAGTGCGCGTTGGCGCTGCGTCTTGATTGAGGTTATAGGGGTTGAGGGCTGTCCTTCGCATGTCTTGATCGGTGCCTTGTGTTGTTCGTTCCTCTCGGGTTTCAGCCCCGGACTTTCGAGTTGGTTGGCCGTCGTCATTGTACGTGTCTGGTTGCTGTGCTGGGCTCACCAGATTCCTCTTGCCGAGCCACGACAAGACTCTTCTGGGCGCTGATGGTATCCTGCCTTTCCTCGACAGCAGCTTGAGAACCGCGGAGGCTCCTGCTACAAACGCAGCTTCGACGGATGCGCGTCTAACTCCTGCTCGAGGTGATATATTATCTGAAGTTTTGGTCGGAGAGGAGATTGAAGGTTTGCTCTCATCCATAACCTCGGCGTTTTTCAGCTGGGCGAGCACACTCTGAACGTGGCCAACAATTAGACAAGCGCACTCCGGGTACCCTTCGAGCAACCGGTCGCAGTGAAACCTTGACAGCTTGTACAGAATCACGTACGTCATCGACATGACCGTGGCAGTTCGGGGTAGCGACGAAAACACCGACAACTCGCCGAAGCACGAGCCCTTTCGTATGTCTCGCACTGTCACGGACTCCACGATAATGGCGAGAACGCCCGAGTGAACGATGTAAATGGCGTCGCCGTAGTCTCCCGCTGAAAAGAGCGTCGTCTGAGACGGCAGCGCGATCATCTCTAAGAGCCCCGCGACAGCGGCGATGAACTGGTCGCTGCAGCCACTAAAGACAGCCATCTGAGCGATCATCGGCTTCAGGAGCTCGACTTGGATGTCGCTGACTATGGACGGACACAGCAGTCGTGAGGCCTCGCGGTCATTCGACTCGGTATCGGTGTAGTAGCGCTGCAAAATACATACGGGTCAAAAACTAGGACGTCCAAAGTTGATCAACAGCCAGACAAACCTTCAGGTATTCGATCGCTTGGGCTTGTTGCGCGTCAGGGACTCGATGGAAGGAGAGGACGTGTGTCAGCTGATTGAGTCGCGCATCCATCGCTTCGGTCTGGCTGCTCTCGCACTTTGAAATGATGAAAATCGTCGTGCAGAGCGCCGTGAACATGGAGAAGCCGCAGAGCGCGACGAGAATCGTGAACACGAACTCGGAGCTGTGGTACGGCAACTCCCCCTCAAAGAGCCCCGTCATGATGCCGACGCTCCAGAAGAGCGACACCAAGTAGCGATCATGGAGCGAGTGAGTGCGTTCCGAGTCGTCAAGCTGCCAGTGGTCGGTAGCGTCCGCGCTGAAGCCGAAAGTGTAGCGAATGCAGGCCAACACGTGCGCGACGTACAGCGTCGACACGAGCACCTTGAGGAGCTTGAGCGTCACGAAGCGTTTGGAATAGAACTCGTCCAGACTTGCGATTAAACTGCCAGACCGCGAGAACCGAAGCAGCTTCAAGAGCAGCAGCTTCGGTACGATACTCGTAGCCAACGATCAGGGCCTGGTACGGCAGAATCGCGACCATGTCGAGCACGAACTGGAACGAGTGCACGTATCTCCGAGTCGTGAGCTTCTTGTCGCGAATGAGGTTGCCGCCTCGGTAGAAACCGGTGTGCGCTTGAACGTACAAGTCGACCGCGAAGACGCCCTCACACAGACCGACCAGCACGAAAGCTACGGACACGATCTCCATGGACGCGGATTGGAACGCCAAGGCGTACGGCACCAGAAAAGCCTCCAACACGAGACTTAGCAGCAGCACGTGGTCCCAAAGCTGGACGGCGTTGGCATTCGGGTCGAAGGCGTCCTGGAGGTCCTCAGCCAAAAGATGCGCGAGTCGAGTGTGCAGACTCAAGGGACTGTGGACGCGGCCGACGGACTTGCGACCCACGCTGAGAAGTTGGGGTCAAATCGTGAAATGACGGCCACGACGATGGGAATGATCTAACGAGGCTATGATTAGAGGCGGTAGTTTCTTGGTCGACTTAACTCAAATTTTAGACGTCGGGCCCACCTGGACGTAGGATGACGCAACGGTGGCTATCATAGAGCGCCGCGGTACACTCTAGAGCTAAAAACTCCAATGTTCCATCGTGAGCGCTAGCAACTTCAGAAATACATGACAAGTTGTGTATTAGCGGAGATCACTGTCTTTCCTGCAGATTATCTCGCTCTCATGAAATGGCAGTCTTCCTCGCGAACCACCATTTATGACGGAGTCCGGTGTGTGTATACAACGATGGAGTGTATGAGGCTACGATTAAAGCCTTGCGTCTCGTTCTGGGATGTGGTTCTCTTTAAACTTTCGATACAAACAGCTATGCTACCTCGCCAAGTGCTAAAAGACGAAGTTACGACACATTGGAATCTGCAGCAGCGATGACGCTATCTAGGAATGCAGCCACGTCTTCCATCCCGCTCGAACGCGCCAACTCCGCTGCATTTTGACCGTTTTCGTTGGTGATATAAAGCGCAATAGATGGGAGAAAGCACACCAGCACTTCAGCGGCTTCCTGGAGCCCCATCCACGCCGCAATATGCAACGGAGTATTGCCATGCACGTCAGCATAGTCCACAAAGTCCGGATGCTTCTTGCACAAATACTGAATACTGTCGACGTCGTTCCGCAGACACGCATATGCCAATGGCATGCGCTCTTCAGCATCCGTTGCCAGCAGATCAGCTTCAGACTTTTCACCGAGGAAAGCGAGGGTCTCCACATTCGGCGCTACATGGGCACAAGTCAAGTGCGTGTGGTTTCGATCATCCACTTTCACGCACCCGCTCTCTAGCAGCATGGCAATCACTGCGATATTCCCGCTTGTCGTGGCCGCATGAAGAACTGTGTCGCCGAACAAATCGGTGCCAATCGTTGGTTGTTGCTCGTGTTGAGTCGACAGCATTGTCTGTACGAGATAGCGGACACATTCGAGTTGACCCGCGTAACACGCGTAGAATAGTGGGGTGCGGCCGTCTTCATCTCGCCAATCCAAGTAGTCGTTGGCGGTATATCCGCCCCCGTCTCCATTTTGCAGCGACGTTAGTAGGGCTTCCAAGCAGTTCACGTGCCCGCTGAGCGCAGCAGCGTGCAGCGCAGTAGTTAAGGATGTATAATAGCACTCCTCACACGCTGACGCAGTCGTCTCATTGCTAGAGTAGTAGTTGTAGTATTCTGCGAACGAAGTTAGTGAAAAACCCAGAGGGCCTGAGTCTTCAGTCAACGCAAGAGTAACACGAAGAGACCGGTAGCATTGGTCTTCTGCGATCCATCGATTAATGTCGAGGTGTACCGGTGAACCTGCAGCTCGTGAGGCCTGAATATGATTAACCACCTCCGACAGAGTCGCTACACTCAAGATTATCGCCATACCCTCGCATCCGGCTAATATGTCGCCGTTTACGAGCCCAGCCTGGTCCGCAACCGATCCGGCCTCTATATCGTACACCACGAGCGCACTTGCGCCCTCGTCACTACTGGACGTGGCGTCTGTCGATACAATTGGAACTTCGATTTCACTTGGCTGTGGTAGAACTTCCTCGTCGGTCCATTTAAACGGACTGAGCTGACAGCCCAGAAGTCCTTTGCCCTTCCACTTGCGTGGACACAACGATACCCGCAACTCCTCGAAGTGACCTTCTTGAGCTTGCGCGGGGCGAAGAAGGACGACAAGGATGGAATTGTTCACGTTTTTCTGGACGCACTCGGCCATCGATATCAGGCACTTTGGTGTGCTACTGACGATGCCTCCGAACTCGACCAACAAATCACCACTTTCAAGTGTTGCCTCCATTGCTGGCGAGTTCTTCGCCACACTGAGAACCTGTGCGAAAGGTACAAAACCCTTCTCGCGAGCTGCGGAAATACTCCAAACTGGTTGTGTGTCTTGTCGTTTCTCGTGCTCGACTGATAGTTCCTTCAATATGACACCGTCAGGTTCCTTCACGATGTTCAATTCCCCTCCGACGTCGTTCAAATTCTCTGTCTTCTGTGAATTTGCAATTGTATTTTCAACAGCTTCCGAAATTGTATCATCAGCTATCGGTGTGTCCTGCATGGCATCGTCGGTCAAAACTTCACTAGCACGGGTCTCCACTACCGAAGTTTTATCTTCTTTCTTTTTGAATTCTTCAGAAGCTGCAGAGGCTTCACCTGGTGGCTCTCCCTGATCTTCTTCATCACAGGCCGTTGGATCTATCATATCTTCAGCAGATACAGTTAACTCTACGTTCACCTCGACATAATTCTCCTTACCGTCGTCAATAGTATCCGGAGGCGCTGCAGATGGAAGGGCTGCTTCATCCGCTAGACCTGGTTGATCATTTTCTGCTTTGACTCCATCTCGTCGCATTTGGAGCTCCATAACTTGTCTATTTTGTATCTCCTTCCGCTCAGTCTGTTGAGCAGCGCGCTCCCTCTGTAATTTGTGAATCTGAATACGACGCTGCTTGTCCTGTTCATACTGTTGCGCCATTGCTGCGCGGCGCAATTGAGTAGCTTCTCGTTGCTTCTCCTCCTCTCTGGCCTGGAACAAACGCCATTCTTCCTGCTCTGCAGCAATCTGGCGCTGCCGTTCACGCTCGGCAATCATCTCCTCCTGCATGGCGTGGCCTAGTACGTCTTCGACCTGCATCTGCGCATTTTCCACCTCGATAAGATGCTTCTCACGAACGATTCGTGCCTCCTCTTCAATTGCATGCTGTCGCTGGGCAAACTCGGCTCTCGCTTTGGCATCCGCCGCCTCCTTCAGCGCTTTCATCCGTTTCTCCATCACGGCCTTCCTCGCCGCCTCCTTCTCCTTCGCTTCCCTTTCTTGCTGCTCCCGTTGAGCTCGGATCTTGGCTAGATACTGCTCTTTCACGCGCTTCTCCTCTTCCAACTCTTTCTCGCGCTGCAACTTGCGCGCGGCCTCTTTCTCAGCCTGCACAAGTCTCAGCACCAGTAGCTCCTCTTCTCGCATACGAGACCTCTCTTCCTGTCTCTGCAGTCGCTCTTGTCCTTCCCGGGTGCCTGTATAGTCCTCCTTCGCCATCAACGCAAGCTCTAGGCGCCGTTGCTGCTCCGCAGCCATACGCTGGCGATGATTCACCGCCGCGGAGGCCTCGTCGCCATTAGCCGCTTGACTAGCAGTCGGAGGCGCCGCCGCTGCATTTACTTGGCGCATCATCATAAGCCGATCGAAGCCCACGTAGCCCACGGAGCCTCCAGTAGGAGGCCGGACGAGCTCATTGACAGCGCCATTTCCGACCGGTGGACGATGCGAAGGGCTCTTGGGCGGAGGCGGCTGTGAGCGATTGACACTCGACGAAGATGAAGAAGCGTCTACAGACAGAGGAAACACGCGCCGGCTAGCCATGACGTCCACAAAGAGGGAGGGAGACTGCCACAGAGGTAATGATCAGCCTTATTTTTAGTGAAGTTGAAGTTGAAGTGTCCATCACTCTCGAAAAACTTCAACTAATAGACCAACATTCCGTGTGAAAAATAAACTAAAACTGAGGTCAGGCGGACTGCTACGGGTCGTACGGGAAGGCATCCTTGTACTCGACTATCTCGGCCCAGCGGAAGTGGTTGTCGTCGAGAACTGCGTGGCGACGCGATCGACGGACTCCGGTCCAGACACCCACGATCAGCAGCAGCGTCAGGAGATCGACGTAAGCATCGAAAACTTCATCGTCCAGAGCTGTTCGTCCGATGTCTGCCACTGGTGCGGCACGAACATGGGGTGCTCGAAGCCAGGCTGAGCGATAGCCGTAGCAACTGCACTGCGAAACACAGGCTTCGGCTCAGGCTCGGGGGCCTCTTCCGTCCACGCAGCTTGTGCAACCTCCTCCTCCGCCGTAGCTGCTGCTTCACGTTGTTGCAGCGCATTCTCCTGCTCGTCCAGACGAGGATCATCAGGTAGCTGCAACGTGATCACCGTCTCGGGGGCACTAGTCTGCATCGCCGCTATGTTTGCAACGAAGTCCCTCATGACGATGGCCCCCAGTGCGTCCGCCGCTTCCTCCACGACTTCCTCTTCCAGCTCGTGCTTCTCCTCTTCCGTAAGTCGCGGCCCACTACCCGTCGACGCCGGGATGACCACGACGATCTCGTCATCCACGACCTCCTGCTGGTTCTCGTCGTCCGACTCACTCACCACAATATCAATCTCCAAAGACCCGCCGTCATTGGGCAGCGTATCCAACGCCGACTCGAGCTCTTCCTCCATCTGCTGCAGCTCGTTCTCCGCCTCCGCCTCCTCCTCGAACAGACGCTCGACCTTGTCGACCGTCGCAGCGTCCGTCACCTCTGGCCCCTGCTCCACCTCCGGCGACGCTGCCTGCTCCACGATCATTTCGTCCAGCACTTGAGCCACTTGGGTCTCAATCTCGTCCTTGATCTCGTCCTTGATCTCGTCCTCCTCAGCCCCCGAAAGCCTCGGCCCAGGGATGACCACGACGATCTCGTCGTCGATCAAGAGCCCCGACCCACTCTGCGTGGCGTCCGACTGCCCGACGACCACGTCGATCTCCACGGCTCCACTGGCGCTGGACAGTTCATGCAGCGCATTGTCCAGCTGGGTGTCGAGCTCAATCAACGTGTTGATGACTTGAGCCTCGGCCTGGAGGAAGAGTTCGGCACTGCCACTGGCTTGGAACGCGTCGACCGCAACGCCGTTCACGTCGATCTCAGTTGTGCTGGAAGGTTGGGAGACGCTGGCGAGCAGCAACACGCTGAACAGCATCGCTGCCAGGCTGGACTTCGCTATGACTCTTTTGACACGCACAGAGTAGATATTAGATATCAAGTACCTGCGACCTCTCGAGCGCAAGATCCATGAGCTGTACTAAGTGCGATGGGCAGTACTAAGTGCGACTAGGTACTGCCCATCGCACTTAGTACAGACAGGAAGTTGACAACTTAGGAGCACTGAGGCACTGAAGGTCGACGTAGACAACAGCCTTGAAAGCATTGGAGTGTATTTAGTGGCAGCTTTCAGATTCTCGAATGACCGAGTTTTATCCCAGAGATTGGGCCGCGTGTGGCCAAACCTCAGCATCTCCAACTAACTGTAGCGTCCTCGTCCCAGCTTTTCACGTTGAGGTCGATCATTTTCTCTTACTCTCTTCTCGACATCAACTACGAGGCGCTCAGCTTGTCGTCTACATATCATGACAATCATACATCAGTTTCACATGACACTTATCACCAATTCCTCGCATGCCACTACACTTTCTTTGGTTACACTCCACACGGATTTGGTCTTAAGTCATCCAGTTGCTTCAGCCCTTGCTGCCCAACCCTCATGCCACTGATCGCGACGATCACACTTTCGTATGCTTCCACTTAGCTCGGGCTCTCTTCTTGAAGCGAACTGGGATTCCTCGACGGCCTTGACCCCGCTCAACAGCGTTGTCATTATTTGACTCGTCGGTATCGGGGTTGGTTTCTTCCCGAGCTCTCTGCACACCACTCTGCAGTGGTGTCCTTTGCGCGTGTCCTGCACCCGTGTTCGCACTTGCGGTGCGCACACCCGGCTTCTCTCTATGCCGCACAAACGCCTCTAGTGGAAGGGGCTTCGTCATCATGTCAGCCACATTCGCTTTCGATGACACGGGTTCAATTTTTACTCCCCTCTTCTTCACGTACTCGCGTATCTTGAGGTCACAAATATTAAGCTGCTTGGTTCTGCGATGCTTTCCAGCATGCTTCATCAACTCACGAGTACTGACTGAATCACAGTACAGTGTTGTGGATTCTCTTTCCAAGCCCAACTCATCCACTAGCTGCTCTAGAACTGACTGAATCACAGTACAGTGTTGTGGATTCTCTTTCCAAGCCCAACTCATCCACTAGCTGCTCTAGCCAGATAGCGTCACGCAACCCAGTGTTCGCAGCAATTAGCTCAGCCTCACAGGTACTCTCAGCAACGTTATCTTGCTTCCAACATCTTGCAGAGATCAGCTGCTCATTGCAGAACACAGCGAATCCGCTCACTGACTTCATATCTCCACCCTCAGACGCAAAGTTTGCATCTGTGTAGACCTCAATGTGCAGCTTGTCATATTGACCTGCCTTTTCATAGTCAAACTTCAATCCCATATCCTGGCTTCCGATCAAGTACCGCAGTACTCGTTTCGCTGCCCGCCAATGCGCAACACCGTACGTGTTGAGGAACTTACTGAGAATTCTGATTGAAGTCCCCAATTCAGGCCGCGATCCGGTCACTAAATACTGTAGGCACCCAACAATACTTCGGTACGGCAATTTCTTACACTACTCATGCTCATCAGGACTTGCATCCTGCAAGTTCACCCCGTCCACTGTCATCGGAATGCGTACCGGGTACGCGGACTCCATGTTGAACTTCTCCATGATGTCCTGGATGTACTTCGTCTGTTTGAGTGAGTCTCGGGCTCGTTCTTGATCTGTAGACCAAGCAAATAGTTCACGTCGCCTAGGCACTTCATCTTGAAGCGCTCCGTCAGCTCATTCTCGACGAAGTTCACATCTTGTTCCTTGCCAACTAGTAGAACGTCGTCCACATAGAGTGGCAGAAAGACAAGTCTGCCCTCAATCCGAATTCAGTACAATCCATCGTCCTTGTAGCTCTGGCGAAAGCCGAACTCCAAGAGCACACGATGTAACGTATTGTTCCAGTTACGAGGTGATTGTCGTAGTCCGTAGATACTCTTCTTCAGAAGGTACACATAATCCTCGTAACCACGTTTCACAAAGCCCTCTGGTTGCTCCATATGGATGACTCGTTCGGTTGGTGCGTTTAGGAAGGCCATGACAAAGTCAAACTGCTTCACTACCTCTTTTGTCAACCCAGCCCACAGGAAGACGAGACGCAGAGTCTCAAATCTCACAACCGGGGCGAACATTTCATCAAAATCTATTCCCCAAATCTCGAAACACCCCAGGACTACTAGCCGAGCCTTGAACCGCAGCATTCTTAATTCATTCTCTTTTAGTGTCCATAGCCATTTGCACTTAAGAATGTGCGCGCTCTTCGGCCTCGGAACTAATATCCAGGTTTTATTCTCGAGCTGTGCCAAGAACTCCTCCTTCGATCTTCATCGTCGCAGTTGCCGAGGCCGAGGAGCTAAAGACCGCAGACACGAAGTCCTTTAGCCGTGTCGATCTCTTACGAGCACGCGTAGATCTCCGTGAATTCTTTACTTCAACAGGTAAATGCCGTTTTCTGCGTGGCGGGGTGTTTTGTTCGATCCTCTCTTCACTTTCTGATGGTCCTGCAGGGTCTTGTTCTTTCTGCTCCTGGCCATCAGAACGCGCCGTTGCAGGCGGTACTTCCATCCCTAACTCACGCCGAAGGTCTGAGTCACGATCCATACGATCCAACTCGTTCACGTCAACCACTGGAAACCGGACCAATGGAAGCTTCTCGCTGTCCTTGTTGGGACGTCTTCTCAAGCGATAAGCTTCATTGAGAAGTTTTTCCACGTACGACCGATCCACCGTAGTCTCCTCGTAGAACTTCACGTTTTCATGCCGAGGTTCGGTTATCACACCCGACTCCAAGTCAAGTAGCCTATATCCTTTCGTCTTCGAAGCATACCCAACCATCAGAGCAGGCGCTCCCTTCACCGACAATTTGTCCTTACGGTAGACTTTATCCACAAACTTAATCGCTAGACAGCCAAATGGACGTAGATGGCGCACGCTGGGCTTCGACCCAAACATTTTCTCATGTGGCGTCACCTGATCAGCATTACCCTTCGTACTCGTCCGATTTGTTGTCTCGATCCCGTAGCGAGCTGCTTCCTCCCACAACATTCCAGGAAGACCGCAACTATACAACACCGAACGGACTTTATTCATCAACGTGTCATGTGCTTTTTCAATCAGGCAGACCTCTTCTGGTGTATGGGGGTGAGCGAATATCTGGACTGACTCTCCAGCACACATGGCACCCGCATCCTGGTTGAAAAACTCAGGCCCCTGGTCCGAGTGGAATGTGTTCACTACCTTGTGGTGCTTGGCACTAATGTGATCTCGAAAGCACTTCAGCTTCTCCACAGTTTCCTCCTTCGCTTTCTGCCCATACAGCCACTGGTATCTCGATCCTTCATCAATAAGGTACAAATACACCTCTTTACCCTCCAACGTGGGCACGCTGAGAAAGCCCAAATCCATAAACACTTTGACGAACGGCTCCGTAGCACGCTTTGGTGTCGTCTTCTTGAAGGACATTCTTTTCATCTTAGCCATATCACAATCGAGACAATGTGCTTTCCCAATTCGGTCCTCTTTTGTCAGCTCCAGTCCCTTTACCATATCCTTCGAATACATGTCCTTAATCACCTGCCAATTTGCATGCGCAAGGCGATGGTGCCACATCCGAAGTTTTCTGGTAGGCTGACCCAAAGTCTGCATCACGGCTAAGGTTGGTTGCAAGCGTGGAACTTCTACCATCGTCTGATAGAGTCCACCCACCATGTCAAACTTCCAGGTAATGTGCTTCACTCTATTCGTCAGTGTCGTCACTTCGTTGTCCTCACTAGTTTGCGCGAAAAAACCATGCTCTTTGTACAATTTTCGCTGCGATAGCATGTTGGTCGCTCCTTCCACAAAGAGAGCTTCAACCATGATCCATACTCGAGCATGAGTCTGCGCATCCACAATAGCGAACTTGATCAACCCTTTCATCTGTGCTTTCTTGAGAGTAGTGTTGTCAAACCACTTCTTCACGGTATCACACTCCGACGTAAGAGACACGAACGCATCTCTGCATCCACACACATTTACGCCAGATGCGTTATCCAACCCAAATGGGATGAACAAGTTGTCGCCCGATACATTTTCTACTTTTGCGTTAGTGAAACATGGCATCTACTTTTCTTCCACTACTTCTATCATGTTCACAGGCTTGCTCTTCTTTCCACGAGATTTACTGGGATTGTAGTAACCAGGGAGATCATCACACGTATCTTCATCACTTTGCTGTTTTTGGCGCTTACCCAGTAATTTCCCTAGGTTCTGCTTGCCACCTTGCTGCTGGTCTCTCTTCAGAGCTCGGCACTCGCACGCGTAGTGCCCGAGTTTGCCACAGTTGTGACAATCAATCTCAGCACGAGGTCGTTTGGTATGGCCTCGTCTGCCAGCTCCACGACCTCTGCTCTTCTTGACGAACGAAACCCCTTTTTCATCTGTCTGCGTAGGTTCGAACTGCGATCCACCACTTTCTGACTGACCTTTTTCTCTTGCGAACCTTGGCCTGCGTTACCGCCTTCGCCTGGTTCAATCCCTCTTCACGACTTTTGAGCTTGATTTTCACCTGCTGCAGAGAGTAGTCATCCAAGTTGTCGAACGTCTCAACCATACTCTCATACTTCTCACCCAATGCAGTCAGCAAAGCAGTAATCATTTCTTTGTCCGACACTTCCTCGTGCATTAGCGTCAGTTCTTGCCTAATTGCCTCCACTCGATGAATATAATCCCGAATAGATTCACATTCAGTATCAAACTCCTCATTCAGCAGCTCTCTTCGCTTGAACAACGCCACCGCAAAAGACTTCTTCTCGAAATCATCAACTAGTGCGGCCCACTTTGCTTGAGGCTTGTTCAGATGAGCGAGCCGGACTCGAGTCACGTCGTCCAACGTGTTCGTCAGGATATTATTCAGCAGTAGCACCTTGGTTCTCCACTCCTTGCGATTATTCTTTGCTGCCGGTGAGCCGTCCTTCACAGGCTTTGTTTCTTCTCCGATCAGGATCTTCCAGCATTTCCTAGCACGCAGCGCCGCCTTCAGTCCTTCCATGTACTCCAGGTAGTTCTTGCCATCAAACTTGAGTGAGCGGATGGTATCAACCTTGTTACCCTCCATGCTCCCCATTTGGGCTCATAACCTGACAGGAAGTTGACAACTTAGGAGCACTGAGGCACTGAAGGTCGACGTAGGCAACAGCCTTGAAAGCATTGGAGTGTATTTAGTGGCAGCTTTCAGATTCTCGAATGACCGAGTTTTATCCCAGAGAATGGGCCGCGTGTGGCCAAACCTCAGCATCTCCAACTAACTGTAGCGTCCTCGTCCCAGCTTTTCACGTTGAGGTCGATCATTTTCTCTTACCACTGGCTTGAAACGCGTCGACCGCAACGCCGTTCACGTCGATCTCAGTTGTGCTGGAAGGTTGGGAGAC
>JAIKVD010000431.1:0-19675 GCA_024679075.1 Phytophthora uliginosa
GCGCTTTGAGTTAGACTGCGATTCTAACAGCACATCATAGAAAAATACGCTCAGAAATGTAGTGGGCAGGAAGACAAGGATAGACAGGAGCTAAGCTACGCACCCGGTACCGTGTAGTGTTCAGAAGCTTCTGGTGAGGTCGTCGCGACTTGACCTTGCAGCGCCGAAGCGCTATCAGAAGCAGCTGCGCTTAGTGCAGCTTCGATGCTCGCCTGTGGAGCACCCGACCTAATCCAGCTTGTGCCCTCGATCAAATTTTTGCGACTGACAGGAACCCGTACGGGTCACAACGAGATTAGCCTCAAGAACCAGTGACATCTTCCCCTAGCCCTAACATTTTAGGAGATTAACCGAGACGAGAGAGACGAACCAGGCCCTTACGGATAAACTACTAGCGGATGTTCCAATACTGGACCGATTCCCGCAGCAGTCTGCTCCTCCCAAAAATAGGCTTGTGACATCGTCTCAGGCTCTAGGAAATCATCGTCCACCCGTAGTCGTTTTGGTGATCCAATTCCGCACTTTCAGCACTATGGCCGATGCAGGAAGTCCGGCACTCGTACTCGCACTTGCCCTCGCCGCAGAAGGCTTGGAACAATAGAATAAGCGTCAGCGTGGACCTAACTACCTCACAAGGACTGATCTGCACCCACAGTCACGCCATGGGACGGGTTGAGAGGCGGTCCATTGTGCTGGCAATGATAAGGCCTTCATCAAAACTACTGGATTTGATGTAAGCTCGTTTCATTTCTTGCTGGAGCGCATCGAGCCAAGGTGCGTCTCGCGAACGATGCTGACAGTTGTGGGATGATTTACCATGTTACTGTGAGCACAGATGGAATGACACTCCGATACCAAGGCCAGATGTGAATGACAGCAGGGAACCGAGGCCCGAACGTCGGCCGCTCTCTCCGGCAGCTGCATTGTCGCTTGTTCTACACTACCTTTGCTCTTCGATGGCAGAGAATTCACTCCAGGTCTCTCTAATCGAGGGAATTTGACGTGTTTTCCCTCGCTATACCTATATTAAGACCCCGGGTCATCCCTCGCTTAAGAAGGTTCAACTTGAGGTCATATCCTCATTCCTTGCACCTTACAATGGAAATATGCAAGCGACAGAAAACGCAGTAGATGCCCCGCATAGGTCTGGAATGTCATCGTAGAAATCCTCCGCCCAGCGGTACTTGCCGGCGCAAATACGCCATAGCCCACACAACCTTACAAACCAATTCTCGACGATAATTCGATCGCTCGAGATGTTCGCATTCTGCTGTACGACTGCTGCACGCACTTGGTAGGATGGATGCAGCACACGTGCTGCTCGGCGCCCTGGTACCCCTTGTCCGCTAAGACTGCCCACTCGTCCGGGTACTCGGCGCTCAGTAGCCCCGTGTCTCGCAGCGTGCGGTCCTCGTCCGTTTTCCGACGCGTAGTGTGGTGGAAGGCCTCGTTGCGCCTGAACATGTTGATGTCGTGCGTGTTGCCGCGGGCGTGCTTCGTGCAGTTGATCGCAAATCCACGGGGGCTGACCGATACCGCAACCTTGTAGCCGTAAAGTTTGTGATTGGCAGGAGTGCTTCCGCCATGTTGCCGACGGGTATGTTGGCCTGCTGGAAAGTCACATCCGTCGCGTACAGCGCGTACGGATGGTGCACGAACGTACGGCCCGACGTGACCAGCATGAGCATGCTCTCCTCCTGGGCCTTCTCCTTGACCCAGTCATCGTAGCGCCGCGGAGCCACAACACGGACAAAGTTGGTGATTGTCTTGATGGTGGTCGTGGTTTTGACGTGGAAGATGTAAACAGCATCTCCCACGCACCGCTGTTCTTGAGCACGACCAACATCATGAACATGACGTCCTTGTCCGTGAACTTGTACCGTCGGCCTCGCCCGACGTTCCAGTACCTGGTGACGCGGCTGCGCACGGACATCCACAGCGTGTTCACCTCGCGCTGCGTGAAGTTCGTGTGCCGCACGATTGCATCAGCGCCCCCATCCGCCACAAAGCTGTCGTAGACTGGGCGTTGACGTGCGGACTCTCGTGTTCTTGGAGGACGCGTGGGTACTCACCGAGTACCTGGTGACGGGTATTGTCGCATTTCTGCAGCATAAGCAGCACTGACTGAAGGTGATCGCGACGAGAGGAACGGGGCATCTCGATTGTTGGGAGGTGTACTTGGTTACTTGGAGCAAACTTCGACGTTTTGGAAGTGAGATTTGGCATTGGTGTGAATGGTATGATGCCTATCCTCGACTCGCTAACTTCTAGAAGATGCAAATCGGTAAGAGCGATCTCGAAAAGTCGAGAAGATCGACAGAGTCGCCATCTCGTGCATCTCCGATAGGCGTGCGGGATTTGTACGATGTCGCGTGTGTTTCCTAGTTACGTACGCAAAAACCTGCGAGTTGTCAAGTAAATTCACGGAAGGTATTTTGTGCTTGAAGTCGCTTAAAGGAGGCATTTTGCTCCTTTAATCTCGTTACATACGAGCACTTCGTTGAAGAACGGTTAAACGAAGCAAAATGCCTCCTTTCATCGCGAAAGGGTTAATGCTTACGAAGCTATTTTTTAATGAGCCCAGTGATAGTCATCCCCATCCCAAGACTTCCGCGCCATACTACGAGCTACTGTGAGCTCTGAGTGAAGCCGCGTACACTGATGCTCGAGGCTTCTATTTGTTTTTTCGCGTTCGGCTTCCAGCTTGTCTTTGAGACTGGCGTATTTGTATTTCAGGCGCCGTATTTCTTTCTCAAGTATTTCAGCATTTTTTTCGCTCCGTCACGGCTGCTTCCTTCATTATACAGTATCAAGCTGAATTTTAAGCAATTTTTCTGCGGAGCTCATCGCTCTAGCCATAACTAGATCATCTAACTCGCCCATAGCAGCATCCGCCAAAAAAAAATGGGCGCTTGTTTCCCGATGGTTTGGCGTGCCGCGAGCCCCTCGTCTTGGCCCACTACTGTTGGCAGGCGGAACATGGATTTTGGTGGATTGGTCAGTATCCTGACGTGCAACTGACCCTCGCCCAAGCGACCCATGTCCAGTCGAGGTACTGTTGCCTGCTCGACAACGGGGTGCAGCACGCTGGATTAACGGGGAAGCTTGGGTTGTGGGGGGGGGGGGGCTGGGTATATGAAGTTCGTGAGCGTTGACGAGATTGACTATCGATGTAATGGGTCTACTTTGACCCTATACTTTAGCTTACACGTGAGCGCACGTGTATGAGGAAGCGTAGGTGTATTTAACTTATATTAATTATACTTGTATCCACAAGTATAGCTAAACCTAAATAAAGATACTAATTAGTAGCTTGCTGTAAAATTGAGAACTAAATTGAATGTGTTAACTGTGTTTCCTCCTAAAACTCATATCTATAAAGAGAGGTTTTGCCAACGAGTGGTTGGCAGAATCTCTGACCTAATGCATTATTCTTATTGGTGGAAAGATGCTGTTTTCCACCAATAGTATTGCTTCCTAATATGAATGGTGACCATACTGTGATGTGGGTACCTGAATGTATCCATTAGTGCATGTTGCACTAAGGTAGGAGGTGAACCGAATGTGTAGCCCCGCTACACCATTCCCCCGTTAGGACTTGATGTGCCGGTCTCGACACATCAATCCAAGAGTTACTTTGGAGAGAACTCGTGCTCATTTCAAAATGAACACGCCAACGACGCCTACGACCGACGCGCCGGCTGCACCTGCAGCAGCGAACGCTGTCGTCGATTCCACGGCGACGACTGCTACTACTTCGGCCTCTACGGCTTCACCGACTGTCGTCACGTCTACGGTGACGACAACAAGTCCGCCAAAGAGAACAATGTCTCTTGAGGAGTACAAGAAGAAGTGGAAGGGTGCCCATCCACTTCATGACGACTCAGGCAACGGCAACGTCACCGCCATGATGACCGACTCGGGCATCTTTCCCTATGAGGGGGACGATATTCCCCTCGACTATGGTAGTGATGTTGAGGAGGGAGAAACTGAGGGAGACAAGGAAGGCTTGTCTCCAAAACGCAAGGGATCTAGCGTGGGATCGCGTCGTCTTCGTGTGGACAACTAGGATACGTCGAGTTCGAAGCGCTCCCGCAGCGACAGTGAAATACAGCTCGCTGATGCTTAGCCTGACGTATTAGTAGCCTCTTTGATCCGTCAACGGATCAAAGAGGCTTTTCCATGAGCTCCGATGGTTTGCGAGTAAGAAGACCTCTCACAAGAGCAAAGTGCCCGAGTGGCAGGCACGTTGTCAAAGCTGGAGTGCGTTCGTTGACAACTTCAACAGGAACCCCTCCGGCTATCGTGATCGGGTCCGCCAGGCGCGGGAACGCTTCGAGAAGTTCTCGAAGCGAGGTAAGCTTGAGCGGCTGCACCAAGGTGCGATCGAGGTCGGGATTCCCTGCGCGGCGCCTTCTGGCACTGCGTATGAGCTCTGCCGTCTTGGGGCAGTACGCTTGTCCGAACGGGGCGTTAGCGGGTACACGGGTGTTCGTGTGTGGTGAGGTGCGGGCAACTTCCTAGCGTCCAGAACAAACCTTGATCAAACTTGAAACGCCAAACTTCAGATGTAAGCTCGGAGGCGCTCAGAGTCTTATAGTATCAGCTGACAAACCTCAGCTGGACTCGACGAAGACTCGGCCGAGACCTCAAAGCTACCCAAATCAGCATCAACGCACGTTAGCACCCATGTGACGCGCTCCCTGCAGCCAATCACGGACGCGAAAAGTGGTGTAATCAGGAGAGTGCTAACCCCCCGTCAGACTTTAACGGAGCTCCGCCAATCATCAAGCAGGGTCTCATACGGCAACGTCGAGCACCGCTGGTTTGCGAGCTACTATCATGTTCTACCCGAAAATATGAAATACACGCTGGGTACAGTCGCCTAGTTCGACCTGCCGACGTGTAATGAAATGAAATAGCCAAATAGGCACTCCTTCACACCGAGGTACACCCAAATAGTCTTTATGGGGCTTGAGTTTTGCTGGAGTCTCCTCAGACACAATTTTCCACACTACCACTTGCGGCCTTCGGGGCAAATTCGATTCTGATTAATCTTTACACATGCAAACAAAGACCTATCAAGGGGGCCCTCGGTGTCGCTCGGAGAGCACCCCAACAAAGGTAGAAAGATCGTCTTGCGAGCTGCCTGCAGGCCAACGGCGAGCGGCGGGAAGGTGATCTACTCTGAGGTTTCGGCAGACCAGTGCCAGGGGTAGTGGTTCTCAGCTTCGCCGTTTCGTCTACGTCAAGACGTGGTGCGCGGAAGTCCCAGGGCGCAGAGGCGAGAACTCTGGATCAAGACAGGCTCAACCCGAGCCAATTCTCGGAGCCACTCTAGGTTTGAGGGGCGAGTAAAGACCTGTGTACGCGGCTCTCAGCTAGAGCCGCCTGGTGGAAGTGAAGAAGCAAGGAAGACCAGGCCTGCGGTCGTGGAGGAAGCAGACAAGTTGTATGTGGAGGTGTTGCGTGTCTACATTGAAGAAAACCCGGGGCAGATTGGGTCAAGGCACGTGCAGACGAAGACCTGTTGCGCGGGGAGCCGGTTTTGTTTGGAGATACTTGGAGACAACTGGACTGAGAACAAGGTTGGCATGACTGGCTGACGACTAGGCCCAAAGCGTCCCCAGCAGGAACCGTCAAGGGGATCGCAAGGGAGGCGCACACGCCGCGCTGGACCAAGGGTTCGTAGCAATCACTTGATGATCCAACCTTTCGCAGCGACCTTCTGCAACGTCCCATCACCCAAATCACTCTGAGCGTCGGAGCTTTTGCTAGGTCGCAGACTCGAAATGTCCACAGATGTCCATCTCCGCGAAGCTGAGTTCTCCGAAGTTTGGCGAACTAAGGCCGTCCTGTTCGACCTCAGGCTGTCCTCCATAGCTAAGCCATCTCGAACCGAGGAGCAAACGCTGAGCTGCTGGGAGCTTGGCGAACATTCTGCTGAGTATTCATGATATCAGAGTGTCAAAACTAGACTCAGGGAGGCTTCTCGCGAAAATAACACAATATTCGCAGACCCGTTCGACTCTCAGCGGACGATCGTGACGCAGTTCAGCGCTAGTGATGGTCGTAGCTGGACGAGTTCACTGCTCATCGAAGTGTCCCACCAACAGCTGACCATTTTCCACCAATCATGGCTCATTACGTTGGGTGGGAGAAAGATCCGGCAGCCAAGCGAAGGGGCTCGCCGGGAAAGTCTGAGCGAACCTCGTCACCACCGTCCCTTATGAGATCCGAGTTCGACGAGTTCATTCACGACTTGAGCTTGGCGCTCATAACCGAGGATGACAGCGATCGCCTCGTCCCGCCACCTTTTCGGAATCTGCCAAACTTGTGGACCGTAGTTCCAAACCATTCAACGATTTCTCCGCTCGAGCAGCGAGAACACCCGCAGGTCTTCCGCGTGCCTCCAAGGCTTATGCCGACGACGGCGCTACCAGCCAGCAGCCTCCTGCTCCTCTCTCGTGTAGCAGTGAGCAAGGATCGACGTGACAAGGCACTCCTGCGGCTCCTGTAACGCCACTCCAGGCTCCTGCTGCTTCAGGCGTTGCGCAACACGACCGCGGCGACGCGAGGAGTTTGTCGGCGAGTATGGACAGTTCTGGTAGCGCCCCTTCCCCCGGCACGCCTCTGCCGACTTCAAGCAGCGCGTTCGCCGCCTCCACGGACTCCGGCAGTGCGAAACCTTCATCAAGCTCGGTGGGGACAACTCTTTTGCTGTCGGCGGCCACCAGTACGCCACTGGCGGCTTCGAGTTCATCCTCGCCACCAATGCGGATGCCTGCCGCGTTGCTGCAACTTGCTGTAGCTGCGGGCGGAGGCCATACGGCTGTTTCCACGTCTGCTGCAACACTGATGGCGTCAGCGGAATAATACTTGCCGCCTTTGACGTCTCCAATGCGACCAGTACCTGCATTGGGTGCTGGCGTGCTGCCTGCGCCTGCGGTCGCTCAAGTTCCAGCTTCATCTTCGATGTCCGGCGTGGAGAAACCCTCGTGGGTATGCCAGACGGTCTCACTCCGTCTGTTCCTGTGCCGTTCATTTCGGACGGTGAACTGAAATCGCTGAGTGCCCATGTTGGCAATGATGTCGCTACCAAGCAAGTCGTCTTCGTATCGCCAACTTCTCAGACGCCCATGTTCGCTTAGCTGCGAAACGTGAAATGCTCAGTGTTATGGCGTGGAGGGATTCGCTGCGCGTGTCATGAACACATCTCGCCCCCTGCAACTAACCACCCAACTCGACCAAACTTTGCGGGCTCAGCCAATCACCTAAGCCGACGCACGGGCGCTGATCGCTTTACTCAGATCAGAGTGTGCCGGTTATGTGGGAGCGCTGACTAAGGAGCGGATGAACACGCCGCAACCACTAAACTGTTGACGGATGTGCGTACCCGTCCTCAGCAGCACCAAGCTGCAGCTGCTATGCAGGCCGAAGCTAGTGCTCTGAAGTCTGAAGTGAGTGTGCTGAAAGGCGTAGCAGGTCGACCCAGCTCGGAGAAGGTCGACTTACAAGATCGATTCCACGCCACAGAACCAAACTTGCTGAACTCCAGCGGAAGCACGACACCATGGCCAAGCGCATCATATAATTGGAGGATCAGTTGGCATCGGCTAATGTCTTTTCACCGGGCATGCTGATGGACTTCATCGCTGGCAATGCGTCGCTGGGGGATCACTGGAAACGGCTGCACAAGTTACTGCAAATTTTCAGGGATGGGTCTTCAGTGCCTTCAGGATTTCGGACGTCTATTCAGATCTCAGCGCGAGATGAAGACACGGATGACCGTAACCCCTACACACTTTAAGCCGCTTCGCGGTCAAGTTCCCAATCCACTGATTCTCTGTCTTCCGCCCAGCGTACGCTAGGACTAGCACAGAGGTCAGTCCAGTCTCAGATTCCGTCGGCAACTACCAAATCGAATATCTCGTTTCGTGACAAGCCTGTCCGCCAAGTACGGCGGCTCTCTCTGACTGGATCACCTTCACCAGGTAGTCCTAAACGGAGTGCCATGGCGGACAGCGTGGATCAATCGAAAACAATTGATGTGACTGGGTCCACGCCTAGTACTCCTCGGGCACACCGCGCGATGCTCCGGGCAGATCGATTGAAGTTGCCTACCCCGCTCAGTGTGTACACGCCATTGAAAGTCCGAGCGTTGAAGCATGCCCAAGACAAGGTGTCTCTGTTCTACGCTCAGCGCGCTATTCCGGCTCCATACTCGTGGGATTGGACTCGGGCTGATATGCGGGAGTTTCTATTCACTGGTTGTTCGTTCTGGGATGCTGTAGCTGAGGTACAGATACTCCACGACCAGTTCGACAGGCAGGCGTTGATCGACATGCTAGTCTCGGCCACGTATTGGCGAGCTCTAGACCGGACCCCCTGGATGAGCTACGTTCCCGATGCCAATTACCACACTGTCTGGGATGTGCTCCGAGAACCCACAATGACTGAAGTCCCAGAGACATGGGAACCCTTTCCTGTCAAACCAGCTGCTGGATCACCTGGCATTGGTCGGGAGTGGCTGCATTCTTCGGACGATGACGAAGATGATGACAAGTTATCACGCCAAGGCCGCTAAATCTCCCAGCTCATCGTCGACTCGCTCACAGTCGGGTGCTAGTGGCAAGCGTCCAAGAAGTTCAGATTCATCCAGCAAGGGTTCAGCCACCAAGGTTATCAAAACGTCGTCCCAGACTTCTGCCGGTGTCACTGGTCGCTCGTGATCAGATTTGAGACGGTCCGATGTGTCACTGTGTACGCGTTGCAACGCGGCTGGGCTATTCTTCAATATGATGTGAAGACCGCCTTCTTGTATGGCGCTCTAGGAGAGGAGGTGTACATGGAACAGCCACCCGGATTTGGAGAGGACTCACCACGGTTCGTGTGTCGACTCAAGAAAAGCTTGTACGGGCTGAAGCAGGCGCCGTGCGTCTGGAACAAAGTTTCTCACCAGATTGGACTCGAGAGTCTCGACTCGGACTACGGTCTCTACGCCAGAAAAGTGGGAGGAGAAGTGACTCTGCTACGCACGGTCTACGTCGATGACCTCCTACTAACGGGCCCGAACGACCTTTGTACCATGGTCACGCAGCAGCTCAGCAAGGAATACGAGCTGTCAGCTCTAGGACATGTCAAGTTCCTCTTATGCATGGAAATTCTGATCGACCGCCAGCGGCGGCACGCTATCTTCTGCCAGCGGCAGTACATTCGTGAATTGCTGAAACAATTTCACATGGAAGGGTGCAACGGCGTTACAACACCGGAAGTGCTGCGCGCTGAGGTAACCCAGCCAACCAAGTCCGACACACCGCGTCCGTATCGATCACCGGCTGGTGGACGTCAATACCTGGTTTCGGCGTCAAGACCTGGCATTGCGCATGCTGTGGAGCATCTCAGCAAGTACCTGTCCTACCCATTATGCAATGGTGAAGCGCGAGCTACGCTACCTCGCAGGTACAACCAGCCATGGTCTAGTGATTGATGTCCCTGCCGTAAGCGACGTCCAGCTGGTGTGCTACACCGATGCTGACTACGCGAACGATGACCGAAAGAGTGTGAGCGGGTTTGTTACGTTCTTGAGCGGCAATGGGGTATCATATGGATCCAGAAAGCAAGAAATAACGCACAGAGCACAACAGAATCAGAGTATATTGCAATGAACGAGGGAGATCGACATCTACTGTGGATGATGGAACTGTGCAAGGAGATCGGCTGGGTGCCAGGGATGCAACAAATCCCACCTTGTGCGCCACTTGGTGGAAGCTGAGCGAATTGGGACGCGCAGCAACGACATGATAGCAGACATATTGACGAAACCATTGCCGAGGGAGAAGGTTGAGCGCTGTCGTGATGGAATGAAGGTACTACGCGTTGACCGTGTTTCAGCTTCAACTAGTTCAGTGGGAGTGAAGCGTCGGCCACGTGAGTGATTAATAAGTTGCTGTGGGAAATGCAAATGCGGCAAACGTACTACTTCAATGTGCTCATGCCGAGCCGCGCTTCAACAAGATCAAGTGGGAGTGTGAAGTGCAATGGCAGAGCCAGGGCAGCGCCCCAGCTCCGCGCCTGAAGCGCGGGTGCGTGCAGCACACGCCGTGCACGCTCGCAGTATCGTCCAGCGGACGCGTGGCTGCCAGTACCCTGCATACACAGATCCAGATGTTAAGTACCATAATACATGCTCTGGGTTTTGGCTGGCGACTGGGCAACTCACTTTACGAGAACTCGCACAGCACGCACCCCATCCGCCAGCCTTTCTCCCTGCAGGACTGAGTCCCGCACGTAACTGTGTACACGCACTACACCTCCATGGTGCAGACCCGCAGCTCGCGGGGCAACACAACTTCTCAAAGACGCGTGTGATCTTGTCCAGAAGAGGTCAAGTCTTCCTTTGAGTAGTTCTCAGTGCCAGCGATTCTGATGCGGTGCTGAGACATCGTCACCTTCTTGCACGCGGGAAAGCGCGCCTAATTACCGCGTGATGCGGAAGTGGCTAGCTTGAAGATACGTTTTCAGAAAAGGGGTATGTCTGAGAAATATAAAAGATTGCAGGGGGAGCTCCCGGAGCGGAGCTCAAAGTCATGCCGTATGGTATTAGTGCATGTGCAAAGTTGAAACAACAGTACTTGAGATAACGCCAGAGGAATACATGTACATGTATTGGAATGTATTCGTGAGATGTAACCTATTCATCTAGTTCGCGCAAACCAGGTGCGTGGGGGTAAGAAAGCTTGTTGAAAGGCATCGTCCGATTGTTCGAGTAGCTCCTGGATTGACAAACATTGCGCCCCCTGTTCAACTAACTCAAACCCCGACGGCTCACGTCTCGTACTGCTCACATCATATCCTGCATAGAGTGGACGTGGACCCTAACATATGCGCTGTCGCTTAGATCGACTCGATGGTTCCAAAACACGGCGTGTAGTCTCCGAAGCAGAATTGGGTAGCCACCAGTGACGGTCGAAATGCTTAGGTAATAACTACAAGACCCCATTTGACTCAATTATCTTGATCAGGTCATGAGTGCAGGGCCTACCGTGTATAGATTTGAACTCGTCGTCACAAGCTGTGTGCGGAATGCCATGTACCATAATTTTATGCGCCACTTTCGATTTCTCACCCGTCTTCGACAGTGCGTAAACACTTATTTTTCTGACAATGGCTGAGTATCTATCGTGACGTAGAAGATGCGGTATTTCTGAAGTCTCTCGTCCTGCTTGTATCTTGTTGTTAGTCGCTGCTTTAATCCACCATGGAAGTAGTTGCTGGATGACGGTCTGTTGATCTCCACGGAAATTGTCAAGCCATCATTTCATCCTTGCGTGTGTGCCTTCCACTATCGAAGTGGAGTACAAACCAAAATGAATATGCTTGTCAGTCCAGCATTTCGAAAACCTTGACTTGTAGGACCACCAGGTTCTGGTTAGATATTTTTCCATGTCCGAGCTCAACAAACGAAGCTTCACACAACACGCTTCGAACTCGCTTTCGATAGGAGCATTTACTGCTTCGTCATATTTCGCCATGAAAATATCGACTTGTAGTTGCTGCTTGCTCTTCGCTACGAGCGGAGTGTCACCTGAAGTTTCGGCAACAGCAATCTTAATTATAGCTTGGGCTAAAATGTTGCGACGAATATGTCATCGACAAGGCAGTTTTGCTGAGGAAGAAAATACTGTCCCTGTGGCGTTCGTGCAGGCAAGATCTCTATTCGTCATAAGAGTTCTTGGGATTCTAATTGCCTCTTTTAACAGGAAGGATTTCAGTTCCAACAGGGCCCACGTAAAATCTGGCTCAGCTTCTCCGGGCATCCAGATTTGCGCGATAGGTCGAGCTGTATTCAAACCCGTGAGAGTGACCACAAGGAGAGCCTCCATATCGGTCAATGTGGCTGGAAATTTTGTTCGAGCTGTCTTTTTACTTGTTTAAAATATCACCAGGAATGATCAAAGTATTTTTGTTTAAGAGCACTGCCGTAGCGAAAATCTTAGAATTCTAAACTCCAGCAAGTGCAAGTAGCTACACGGGTCGCCGATGGAGGTCGAAGTGTCATCCGTCTGCCGGGCTGTCTGCCGGGCTTCTCTCTGTCGGTGGGCAATGTGGACACGCCCATCCAAAGACGGTGGATGATTGTGGACCCGGCTTTCATCTCTGGTGTAAGCGATTCGCCATGGGCCCATCGGGTTGTTGGGTTTGGTGGATTCGATGCAAATGGGTTTGGTGGATTCGATGCAAATGCGCATCGGGCAGCCAAATCTCTTCGAATTCGCTAGGAGCCGTACGCGATCATAATCTATCAGTTTTCTTGTGTTCTTGGGGTTTTCAGCGTGATCACGCTCGAACAAACGATTCCGAACTTCTCCTTTTAATTGTACGCTGGTTTCTTTCGAGAAAAATTGAAACCATGGTCTATAGTCCACTCGTGAAGCGCTGTCTCAGCTGCTTCCTCCGAATTGTATGGCGCTTCAATAGTGTATACAGTGCTTGCTGGTGATTCACGTACAGGTAGTTCCGTCGCAGGGGCTTGGCAGCTGCGCGCCACGGCAGCGTGATATTCGGCGGGGAAGCAAAAGTGATATAACCACAGGCTTCTTACGTTGTCGTCTTAGATTACTTATATCGTGTGCATCTATATTTATACAGAACGATAAGGTATGATATAGAATATTATTGTGGTTTTTTGCTCAGGCACTAACGCCATGTGGCACGCCCGTGGGCTCCCTAACTGTTCCCTGGGGGGGGGGGGGCTCGCACAACATCTGTGTATGTGCGACAGGGATTCCTAGTCGTACCGGTTATGCGTGTTTATTTCCGGATCTGGGATCTGTTCCATCCGAAACGGCTGCGGGAATCGCTCCACTTAGGTCCAGTGGAACAACGAAGGGTCGCGTTGTTCCACTGGAATATATTTTTGGACCGGCTGAAATTCAAACGTTTTCTGTTAATTCTTGTTTCAAATATCGACTTAGTCCAGGATCTAAAGTTCTCTAATATCTAAAAGCACTACAGTACTTCTTCGAAGTAACATGAAGTAAAGTAGACCGGATATGATCAGTTCACTGTGATGTTCCCACGTCACAGTGTTCTCGAACATTACGCCGATGCTGCCTAGTTAAAACGTTACCTAATTATCCTGCCACAAGCGACGAGTATAGTAGCTTATCTACAAGTTCGTGCCGCGATGTCAGGATTTCGCGGATCGAAGGAATCATGACCTCGCTCACGCTTCGAGAAAGTAACGAAGGGGTTTTGTGAGGAGCTTTAGGCAAGTTGTGTCTCTACTCGTTCTCTTGGAGATGCAATGCTGTCTGCACCTGGCACAGGCTTGGCGTTCACTCGCCTACAGCAACCGTCCCCAGCCTGAGTCTCTCGTCACGTGTCTCCACTCCTCCGAGCAAAAGGGGCACTCAAGCCATTCACTCACCCCTTCAATCACGACCATGAAGCCTTCAGGAATTGGGAAGTGCCTCATTAAACACGTCGATCGGATCTCCACGCCGCCCCCGCCATCGGGTTGGTCATGGTTTCGTCGGACCGCTTTACAATGGTGCACTGATCGTCCGACTCAACTCCCAGCTTCATCACGTCGCACATGCCTTCCGCAGTTCTGTCGGCAGAATACGACACTGAGCGTGTGCGTTTCAACTCCAAGGCAGTAGCCGTAGCAGAAGTGTTTTTCCTCCGAACACGAACCTGTTCCATGTCCGGTTCAGGAAGATGAATGCACGCGTCTAGATAAAGGTCGTCCAGATCCGCAAGCCTCTCGTTCGCGCGGCTCTCCAGCAAATCAAACTCCATGGAACTCACGCAAGTTTTTCAACTCAGTTTGCAGTGCTATCGTCGCGAGAGTGCTGCCCATGACAATCTCACGCTGCTTGATCTTGCCCAGCATAAAAATGTTCTTCACCTCGTCGAACGTTTTGTGTTACGCTCCAACTTCGCTTTCAGCCGACCATTCTCACTTCTCGCCATTTCATATCGACGTTTTTCGCTCTCGGCGACACCTTCCAAGTATCGTTGACATCTCAATGGGTACTTGCATGTATCCGTAGCATGTCCACCGCACAAAATGTCGCTTGTTGAGGATGCCATCCCGCGATTAGTTTGCCGTGTTGACACCTCCAATTGAACCTGCCTCCGCTCGGAGAGTTGGCAGTCCCTCATTCCGCTGTGTCGCCCCCTCCCTCCGCTTCTCCCTTGGCAGTGGCTGTCCTCGCTTCGGCCTCACTGGATCGATATCCAACACGTTCATTTCCTCCAGAAAGCTTTCCAGTATACTCTGGTCCAGGGTTGATATTGGCGCGCCTCTCGCGGGTTGCACGAATGTATAATGTAACTGCATAACCGCGGCAGTTGGTGGTGTCAAGTTCATCGCCATTCGATGAGTGTCGATCTCAGGCCGGAACTGAATTCATGTGGATAAGACATTGCGATCTGCCCCACGTGTACGAGTGCTGTGCTTACATATTGTATTGCACGAATTTTCTGACATCTTGAATCCTCCTCTGCACATTCCTTACATGTATGCAGCAACTGTAGACTCATTAGCAAACATCTAATACCCGAGTCTATTTTCGGACATATTTCGTGTCTAAACTGGAGCGATTCCCGCAGAGATCTGTGACTCGCATAGTAGTCTGTGCGAGGGGGTACCCCCTCGCACAGACGTTTCATTGGCTCAGCCATTTATTCCCGCCCCTTATCGGCATGTCTATTCCTGATTATGGGGTTTATTCCGGCACAGCCTGGTGCGGCAATCGCTCCAGTAAGCACTATATTTATGTACTAGGTAAAATCTCACAGAAAAGCAACTATCATATCAAAACATATCGAGATGTATTTTTCTGGACGCTACGCAGCGACGAAAAGTCAAGCAGCGCGTTCTCCAGCCACCGAAACATTTCCTTTATCATCTTTTGTACGATCATCTCGTTGGAAGGTCCACCAATGTGAGCGCTTGCGCTTGTTTCGTCCGGGAAAGCGCCAAGCTTCATCGGGCCCCAAGCGACACTGGAGGCATGCATCACGCTGAATGGCAGTACACGAGTATATATATGCTTGAACTCGATCGACGCGGTAGAGTCATCGCCATCCCCTCGACGCACTTGCACAGGCTCTGTATGGAGGTCGAACTGTCGATGGTCACCGAAGCTTGAGTCCAGCTCGAATGTCCGCACATTTGCCTCTGACACAAGACGTTGGATCAGGTAGCTAAGTATGAGCATAAAGCACCCATCGTCGAGCCACTCCGACCGCCGAAATGAGGCCAACTCATGCACCGGGTTTTTCCAAAGCGGGTTTGAAGGCTATTCTTCAAGTTAACTGTTTCGAGCTGCTTCGCACAGGCCTTCGTGTCTACGTTGATGCAGTTGTTAGCCGGCATATGCAGCGCCGCTCGCGAAAACTTCGAGAATCGGATCCAATAAGCAAGATCACTAATTGCTTCTAGTTTTGGCGTCTCATCTTGCCATTACATCACCGTAAGTACATCTTTCTCGGAGTTTATTCCCAGTTTTGCAATTGGGACCCCAATCTAGCCTGCATCGTTCTCACTCGGTAGCGACTTTCGATATGCGTTTATCCCAGCGACACACTTGGACATGTATTTTTTCGGGAAGGTAACAGTTACCTGGCGTCGAATCTTTCATTTTCACGCAATTTGCACAATCGTCATTGACTTCCAGAGGGTGTCTTACTTAAGTGATACTGAGTAGTACAGGTAGAGCGACCATAACGCTGAAATCGCACGCTAGGCTCTTGCGCACGAGCGCCAAATCACTCAAAGGAACGAGGGCATCGTTGCGCCAAGGCGTTTACAACTCCCTTTGACTCCTCCATTAGAATGTGCTTCGCTTCTCGTTTCTGCTTCTTCCGTGTCTTCGGACGCCCCTTGCACGTTGTACTCTTGATGATCTCAAATCGATGCGTACTGTTCTCTAAATACGAGTTCTTATTGTTGTCACCATCAGAATCCAAGCTCGCATTACTCCTTTTACGAATGGTCAGCTGTCTTGAAGATTTCGACTTGGGGAAAATCACGGACTTCACCGGAAAACCTCAGTGTGCAGCTTTCACGACGAGGTTGTACGTCTTGACAGGCTTTGGCGCTTTGCCAGGGAGCGCAGGTTCTGCATGAGTGCCTTCTTCATCTTCTTCGCTTTCAGATGCTACCATATCTTTGCTGTGCCAAACAATTCGGTCGTTTTCAGCAATAACCCGCACACCATCTGCATCCACGCCATCGACTGCGCTCACGCCATCGTCTGCATCCACTTTATTGTTATCGCCTTGCATCTTAATCATCAGCAGCTTGTCAATGGCCTTGATGGTAGGAGGGGCGTCAGAACCGTCAGATAACCCGTCGCCAGCATCATTTTTGTGCGGTTGTTCTTCTTCCGGATGTGCGCGTACAATACCCTGGCATGCATGTTATCCAAACTTAAGTAACACTTCTGCCAGACGAAGAATTGAATGCGTGCCATTCATCGCCTTTGCCAACTCAGCTCGTAAGTACTTTTTGAGATGAAAGTGGCAAATGAGTATGCGATGCGGGCCAAAGGGAACTCTTTCTTCAGAAGACTTATTTTCCCGAAGTCATTGTCATTCATCATCGCACGAATCCTGTCCCAAGTTGGATTATTCTCTTTGAAGGCGTTGATAGCATCCAGCAGGACTTTCGTTTTCGACCAGGGAATGTTGGACATATTGACCCTGCAAGTTAAGATTGAAAATACGGCACGATAATCACATAAACGTGAGTATACATTCAAATTCTCAGCACTATTCGCCAAGAGTTCACCAACAGTTCACCGATGGATCCCAACAATCTACCAACAGAAAGATCACGTACATGGCCGAAGCCATCGTAGATCATGAAGCTGAAGATCTTGTACCTGGAAGCATTTGTGCCGTGTGTCGAATCTAGCATCACCACGTCAGGAAATGCCGTGAAGAATCGTCGCATTTTGCGTGTCTGCAGCATGATTGTCTGCGTCTTCTTCGCATCGTCAACGAAAACGGTGGCAGAATTGTCCCGGTTACCACAAAACTTCCGCAAAACAGCTTCCAATCGATCCTCAACCGTGCCTGTACCACGGCGCCTAGCCTTCATACGCTGCACCAAGTTGTGAACATCTCGCAGTATAACACGCTTGCCTGCACCATAAAATATCAGAGTGGAGTTAGGTACAACTCACATCAAACCACTCGTTCTCGCATAGTAACCTGCAGTCTCCTGGAGGTACTTTTAGGATCTGCTTAGGCTTGCCTCCAGCCTTAATAATCTCATCTACGAAGTCCAGCACACCCGGTTCGGTTATTCTCAGGCTGGACTGGTAGTGCTCAAACACACTTTTCTTGAGCTTGTGGTTATGCGTCCTCTTGGCCTTTGTTACACATATTCGAAACGCGCCAGCCTCTGGCCAATTTATCACCGTGGTGTACAAAACAACCTCACAACGAGTGCTTCGAGAGTGGTGACCAGTTCTTCGACTTTCGCCCCTGGTGCTTTTATCCCAATCATAGGTGCACAATAGCTTCTTGTAGTAGTCCCCGAACGCCTCCAGAAATAACCCTTCTAATCCCGCACATTATGCTGTATAATACAGCAGAACAATAAGCTTGATTAAAGTATAGTTGGGTACCCGTGCAGAATTTATCTGTTTGTAGCCCTCTTCCAGCAATCGAGTCGGATACTCGCACTATTTATAACGGTAGCTGTCTTTTCTGAAATCGTGATTGGCTAGATTAGTGGGCGGAGTTGCTACATGGTCGTAGGAGCTAACTGTCTTACCTGCTATCCTGTCAAAAACGTTTGACTCATTTTCCGCGCCAAAACCATTGGTTTGGGAAGCGCTAGCTCCCGCATCGCGCGCGAACTCCACTATGCGCGGAGGAAAGTTTTGCCCATTTGTCAATCAAAGCTTGTGCAACAAGAAATGGGCAAAAGTTTACTCCGATGGTATCAGATTGGATCATGGTGCGCTAGTTCCCACTGCTTTTCCTCTAACTCCTCCACCTTTCGCTTCCGAAATCTAATTTTCTTCCTCATGTCCGGCGGGACGATCGAGCTGTTCTTCCATGTGCCATGCCAGGTCTGGTGACACGTGTCCGTGTTACCGCTGTCTTCACGGCGGATCTTGTTACAAAGGGCCACGAGGCCACCAAAGGTGCGAGTGCATTCCTCGCAGTAGTACGGCGTCTCGAAGCTACGGTGCTGCTTGTCCGAGTAGGCCGAGCACACCTTACATAGATACTGACGCGCTTTGTTCTTGTATGTGTCTGTGGTTTTGGTCAGGACATGAGCCATTCCAGCTGCTGGTGTTGAAAGCAAGTTTTGCGCTTGCATGTTGCCCAGGAAGTCTGCCTTCTGCTGCGCCAAGAGCTCTCCGTGATGCCGCGTCAGATATTCAGCATGAGTAGGTACCGGCTTGCCACTTTCCTTCATTACTATCTTGTGCACGATGAATCCATTGACTGCCCGCTATACCCGCTTCAGCACAACCATCAGCAGTGGGGCTCAGCAGTGGGGCTCAGCAGTGGGGCTGATGGTTGTGCTGAAGTGGGTATAGCGGGCAACGAAGTGGAAGCTGCTTGAGTCGTTGCTGGAGAAGCGGTCGTTGCGGAACGAGCATAATATGTTTATTGCCTTGCGCTGGATTTGTCGAAGCGAAGTCAGCAGCACTCGCAGCAGGTTCACTAGACGCACGTACAGCCGCAGTGGCAGTAACGGCTGTAGTTACAACCACAATCCCATAATGTAGCTACCCGCGCTGTCTAGCAAACTCCATCAACGCCATCTCACCTGGACCACATTTCTTGGTTAGCATTATGCACTAGCGACAAGGTATACAATACTGATAAGCATACCCGTAAAGTAGTCGATCCCATCCTTGCCTCGAACCGTCCTATCTGGGCGGACGTAGCGATGATCATCGCTGAGGCCGGTCGGTGGCTTAGGCGTCCAGCTTTGCTTGCAGAGTTCTCTCCAAAGCTGTTTGAAGCTTTTTTTCCATGTTGCACGGAGCGGGGTGGGGGCGGTCAGGATTTCGAAACTGCTGTCTGCAGGGGGCAGGGACCTCTATCCATCCAATATCCGCCGTAGTCTGGGCTCCCCTTACCCCAACCGGATGTAAATCAGCAATCTTTACGATTTGAAATCTTCATATACAAAAATCAATATGCGATAGTTTTTGATGCAGCGTTGTTCGCTGCATATTAAAACCTCTAATAATTCTTCTGCTGTATTATACAGCATACGGGACTAGAAGGGTTAACCCTTCTAGGCACTCAGCTTCACGCCACTTCTTCTTCGTTTTAATGACTTGATTCCGCGTCGAAACGTTCACAGTAGCTCCAATCCTATACAACTAGGAAGTCTGGACTTGATATTCCGCCAGTCTCGCGAAGAAGGTATCCCAATCGTCGTGCTAAGTTGCATATGGAGCCACAGTGTCCCGAACCACCTCCCCATCTGTACCAGACGAGTCCACACCGCACTCAAAATTGCAGGCGCCGAGCGAGCGCGTACTTTCTGGCTCTATTGCGGTATCTCTGCAGTCGCGTGGGCTACCAGTAAGTGCGCTGGATGTGTCCCATCGGCACGCTTAGCCGGAGCCGTAGGGTTGCCGCAAAGGCAGCCAGAAGCAGGATGGGGGTCTCGGAGGCA